>JARQTI010000374.1:1187159-1231144 GCA_030142655.1 Trachelus tabidus
TGACTGGCATAATGAACGCAAATTTATATCAAGAAATGCACGGACCCGCCAAGTAGTACTCGATAAGGAATCACCTATCTGATATCAATACTTTCTATTAGAGGAATACACAGCACTCCTGTACTTGGCGTAGTTTTTTACACATAAGTGTTTTTTGGGGGATATAATTATCCTATACGCCTCCTTGGCTCCTTCTTTTACAATCAGCGAACAATTTTCCTCGAGTTTCCAGCTCTTTCTCGAACCTCATACCCAGGTCTTAAGTAAGTATCTATCAAAATTCTGTGGTCGAGCCACTCTTGTAGCTCTTGTGGCTTACGGCTTCTGGTCAACAAAAAAATGCAATTGCGGATTTTTCAGCCATTTTCTAGATCTAGATTGTGCCTGTCCGTTGGATTACCTACGCCTTCTACGTGCTTCACTTCTCTACTTTTTTCCACTTTCCTGGAACGATACCATCCTTTTAGTGGCCACCTACCAAGTCCATTTGATACTATCGGAAAATTAAGTCATTAACCGCAATTTTTGCACGTTTCATTCTACCTAGAGTAACTACGGAAAGTGGAGCAGGTATCATTGAATTATCTGCTCGATACTCATTAATACATCCTTAAGACGCTTTATTGATTAGGGACATTGTAATGCCCAAATAATTCTTACCACGAAATATTATATTATACTTTACACTTTCACATCATTAATAATAATGAAATAGCCAAATTACATAGTAGATTTATAAATTTAACTAAGTAACATTAAATTTCAATATAATTTATTCTAAGATAAGATATATAGTTCCCTTACCTTATACCATTTTTACATTATCTTTTCCTGACTGCCTCTTCAGAAATTCCTTTCTGATAAGAATCTGAAAAGGATTTAAATCATAGTACAGTCAACATCAAAATTTCTTTCCAACTATTATAATCAAATACTTATCAGATATCACAGACCAATGCGATCAATCAGATATCACAAGGTTAAAAATATCAAGATTCGCATAAGTAATCAAATGATAATATCACACTCAATACATTTATAGTAATAAGTCATTGATTCGCGCATTCCATAACAAAAGTAGACCTTTTACAAGAATACAGGTGAAGCTCTAGACTACTTACGGATACGTACGTCACAGATATACCAGTCGAGGCTATTTTTATTTAGCTACGATATATAATACATGACAGACTATTCATAGAAAAAAGGTACATATGCCGCCATTCACAGGACTGATCATTTATACCCTGACCGTTCAAATGTGAAGAAGGAGGTGCCCTGAATTGCCAAGGGAACGTGACGCAACTGAACTCTCCAGAAGTATCCTATGACATTAATAAGAAATGGAGACATGGAGTTTGATTAATTAAAAATAATGCAATTGTTTCTAAATGATTGCTACCTGAATCACGTGGCGCAGTTCTCTATCAATGATACTTCATATTCATGTCTATTTTTAATTAATTATATGAATATATCATGAGAATATATATAGAACGAACTTCCAGGTTATTCTCGTATTGCAATCTATAATAGACCATTTTCTTGACGTACATGGTACACTCAAGCATGTAGGTACCTAGTAGGTACTACTTAGTTCAGCAAAGAATAGTAGGCCAACTAAATATACCTATATCTGGTAGAGACATATGAGAATGGTTATGAATACAAAATGGCGAATGGAATGAATAGACAAGGGTGTAAAATAAGAAATCATGTGACACACGTGACGTATCACACTTATTCAGGCTAAGGAGAAAAAAATACAGCATGAGAAATTCTTAAGCTGACAATGAGAATAAAACTGCAGACTCGCAACTGGAACAATTGTTAGAATCCTAAGGGGTCTTTTTCAGCTTTTTTCCCTTTGTTTAAAAAAGACGCGAAGAAACCAGTATCTCGAGAAAAAAAGGAAAAGCAAAGAAGCGACTAGAGGGTCTCATAAAGAGATACCATTAAATTTATTTGTCACGGACAGGAACGATTATCGTTGCCATCTCTAGCTGCTGCCTACAGTCTGTTAGAAATTTTCAATAAAATCCATCGTGATAACGGAGCCTGTAACGTTTATCGTTTATTTCATTTGCAAATGCGGAGCCGCGAGCTTTCTGTTTACGGATGACCCGCAAGCCAGCGCTTAAAACGTTAAAGGCAAAGCGCTTTTGGCGCCCGAGCCGAGTGACTAACAAATTCCGTAGTTCACGGCATATTTAACGCGAAAAAGCTTCGCTTTCGTTGATTTTTAGTTCGATTCGCCGAGTGAAAGAGGCAACGAGGCGAAATTTCCGGGCCGCCCACCGCAGGAAGCACCGTGACTCACCCCATAATAGTGTAACACCCAGCAACCCTATACCAAAGCTCGCTTTTTATATTTTATCAAGCCTTTACATGGGCGTAACCCAACGGGACGTGGTTGCATACCAATTCAAACCAAGAATTTCATTCAATCGCCCGAATATCACTTGATTTAACTACATGAGGTCCCTTTATCGTTGGACTCCCGTGAAACGTAAAATTGCCCAGGAATTAAACAATAACATGTCGTTTTATTAAATACTTTTTATTAATTTCTATTTCCCATTTTTTTAATTATTTTTAGTCACTTACACTATAACGAGTATAATATACGTGTCTATAAGTTCGTATACGGGACGCGCTGACGGTCACAAGTATTTCCCACGATTTTCACACTCGGCGCCCATGGGGCGTTTCTCGAGCATTGATGAGACCTGCCAACAACAGTCATTGTGGGTGGGGCTGCGGACCATATGCAAGCTCTAATAGTTCTCTGAAATACGTTTTTGTGCGAGTGACTTTTATCATGAAGGGTGGGCGCGTAAGAGGAAAAAAATGAGCGGAAGGATAAAAAAACGGCCACTCATCACGCAAAATGAAGAGTGGTGACGCGCTGGCAAGTAGTCCACGCTCCCGTGTAAAGAACCCCCGCTGCTAGAGGAAGGTTCATGCCCCTTTGAAAATTAGTAGCCAACAACACGAACAGTTATATTCTTTCGTACAACCGGTCGCACGATATTCCAAGAGTAATGTTACGATGTCTAAAAAATAATGAGACAGTTGGACACTAAGTATGATTACTCGTCGAAATGTTTAAATGGTAGAAAATTCATTTCATCGAGTGTTCGATAACGAGTTATAGGGGTGGATAAAGTACGATCGGGTCTCTCAGTACAAATAATACAGATAGAGAATGGAGACGGAATAAGTAGGTTAACGAAATGGTCGGTAGCAAACAAGAGTTTCCGCTGGCAATTTCCGCGGACCTCAACTCGGCTACGAGTTTTCCCTTTCTCGAAACGACGAGAACAAGGACAAGCGCAGCCGCAAAGTTTCACTCTAACGTCACTCTGCGTCTGAGGATGAGGGAGGAAAATCGGAAGAAAAAATGTAGTACAATCTCTATGGATATGTATATATAGACATACCTGCTATGGAAACATATTGGCTCTGCACACGGTGTAGGATATCGATATAGACTCGTTGTGTAATAGAGAAGAAACTGCTTTGAATCCAAGAACAAGACGGGGTCTTAAAGAGCGATTAAAAAAAATTTACAGCTACAATGGAACTGGTTGATTGGTAGAAACAAGAAAGACATTCCAGAAGTCAATTCTTCGCATTCCTTTTCCCCTCGAGACGCCACCGCCCTACATAGCGTTAATTGAATAATTATTGACACTTCCCGCGAATTCGTTTATTTCTCCATAAAGATTGCCATTTCTTTTCAGCATCTCGTCCATGACCACTGCGAAAAGCAGCCGTCGCGTTGGCATTTACTTCATTCTAGCAAAGGTTTTTGTTCGCACGACTCGTACGACCCGACTTCCTGGAATTTGCGCATCCCAAAACAATCAGGGTGGTCGATTACGGATTTTAATTCTCATCAGCTTCCCTTAGGCAATTTAAAATTTAGATTTTGCCCACCCTTTAGCTCGCAGTAGTATACAATTGTATAAAATCTTATATAACTTTATAATGGCAATCAAAATCGAAGGACTTAATGCTTGTGAGGCGGGACCAAATTTGATGCATAACCTGATATATTCTGAAAGCTCCATGATAATCGTGTACAATAAAAGAAAACATTCGGAAAGGATATTCTATTTCATATAATAATAACCACTTATGATGCATCAATATTTAAAATCAGATATGATCTAATTACATTCTGAACAAAATTACTTGAAGCATCGTAACAGTTGAATCGCTTCCTTTGAGATCCAACTGAACGACGAGATCAGTGCCATTCATATTATTGCCGATTCCATTAATAGTGCTTACAATAGATGCACAAACATTAAATTTTCATATGAATGTTTCTAATAGTTATGTCATTTATATTAGCACCACTATGGGTAGTATTGTTCCAATTTCAATTGCCGTCGGAATTAGTTCAATTGCCAACGTCGTTCGACCCAGTAAAGTCCCCGTCCCCGGGCCTCGTTCCGTTATTGCCAGTGCCGTTCGGGCCACCGCCCCCAGAGCTGCTTCCATTATTGAGAGTGCCGTTCGTGCCATCAGAGCCGGCGCCCCCAGGATTAGTTCCGTTATTGCCGTTAGTTCCATTCGTGCCACCAGAGCCGCCGCCCCCGAGACTGGTTCCGTTATTGCCGTTAGTTCCGTTCGTACTACCAAAGCCGCCGCCCCCGGGACTGGTTCCGTTCTTGCCGTTAGTTCCGTTCGTGCCACCACAGCCGCCGCCCCCGGGCTGGTTCCGTTATTGCCGTTGGTTCCGTTATTGCCGTTAGTTCCGTTCGTGCCACTCGAGCTGGCATTCCCGGAACTGGTTCCGTTATTCTTATACAATAGTTATATAGTTTGGTATACAATAGTTCAATAGTTTGTCGCCGATTAAGTGAATAGTGGGGTCAAGAGGTCTCGAGCTCGATGAAATCAAAAAGCATTTGACTTACGTTTGGAGCTTCTTGACTACCCAATTTATAACTTGGCGAATATTTCTTGGTGTAATGCATACCGCTTGCCTTATAATGGCAATGTTATAATGGCAATGTTATAATGTCTTGTCGCTGCACCGTTCTCCTAAAACACTCTCTGGACGCAGCGTCCAATGGACGCCGCGTCTTCGCGTCCATTTGCCGCTCATGTGCACCCAGCCTTATACGAGACGCCTGGACTCGTGACAGAATTGCCGTCCCCAGCGAGGGGAATAGGCCCTCTACGCGTCGGCCTGGCTTGCTCGCCACCAGTCGCCACTGCCGGCCGCCCCCACTCACGCTTCCTACTAGCTCCACCTAAGGACGGCATTAATGTCGCGCAGTGTACTTTATATTCATGTCATTTTTATTCTGTAGATTTCTATTTTTTGTTTCATATTCAATAAATTTTGTATACAATACACAGTAGCCTAAATGTTACCAAAATAAAAGAAATCTATTGCCATTTGAAGGACAATAATTATCTTTCCCTTGGACAATACTGTTGCAATTTTGAAGTTATTTTGGCTTTTTTAATTACATAAAAGTCACTCAATAAATATACTATGAAATTAAGAATTGTAGACGGAGTAACCTAATAGAACACCCTGCAGAAAATTGATTACTGTTCTCATGGTTCTATAAACAACAACTCTGTCTCATGTGAATTTTTCTGTATTATTTTGCATACTCTAATTAATTTACTATGTAAATAACTTGTTAGATAGCTTTCTAATGTAATGCTATTTTATTAATTATAATTATTGCAACTAGTCTACAAATAATTATTAAATACAAGTGTAATTAGTAATTAGTTTGCCAATAAATATGAAATACAAATATTCTTTTGTAATTAGAATGAATTAAAACTACAACGTGCCCATCTCTGAAAAGAACTATATCTTCGCGAATCCAATCAATAATTATTATTGTCGATGAGACGCCAGGGGTAAGGGCCTCAATCTCGTAATAGACGACAACCCCTATAATTCATGGGTAACCCAACTCTATCTAATGCTCCGGTCTCCCATGTGGACCCTGTTCATCACACACGTACACAAGTTCCCAGGATTCTACATGTCTGCGCGATAGCCTCCGTTCACAAGCACCGATACTGCCCGGTTGAAAGCCATCACGCTCCGCCATGGAATACGTTAACCCACATAGTACGTGCCTACATGTAAACCCGTTCGTTTCTTGTTACGATGACACTACCAATAGAAATAACGAGCAGAATTGATCAGACACCTTCGAACACCCTTCTTTTTCCTTTCATAGAAAATAGAATCGATTCTACCATACAATAAAGTACTATGACACTAATTGAGCATAAATTATTTCGCAAAAACTCATTGGAACCATAATATATCAAATGGCTTCGAATTTCAATGATTACCTAGACAACCAGCAGTATTTACATACAAATTGGAAAACCAAGCGCACAGGCTTCTTTTGGATAATCGTCAAAGGATTGTCATTTTTATAGTTCCATCAAGATACTAGCTATCATATAAAAGGATAATAATAACAACATTGACTAATGCCGATTTACAATCTACCCTATATGCAGTGTAACAACTGGTTTATCACAGGCGTCTCGGTACGCCTGACAAGATGCTTATTAACCGTTTGAGCACCCAATATGTCCCTCTGTATACGCACTTAATCCCGCCGAGGAAGTAGATTTACTCGGATCATTAAGTCAGTGGCCAGATATACACCAGCGGAATCTCCAAACTCCGTCGATAGACATGAGCTATCATGCATCAAGGTGTATATCCCTGTCCGTTCCCTCAATTAACTAGTAAACTCAACGCCTTTGTTCCTATGTTTTCTAAGGCTCGATCACAACGTTAGAACCTGAAAATAAATCAATAAATAATTTTCCTTAAATACTCAACTAATAGAATAACAACAGTCTTACCAGCTCTTTGACAAATTCATCAGCTTCCTTAGAATGTTCATCTCGCAACCGCCCTGGAGGTTTGCACATCACTTGCGGTCGTACATGCATCACTCGAGATGCTCGAGCATTCTATGCAGCGTTAATTTACTGCGAAGCAAGCTCTGCCGACATGAATGGAACCACTGATACACCAAAAGCAAGAATGGCCTATGAATGCGCACCATGGTCCTCTCGCGTAAGAACATTTCCAGCGTGTATATCGTAACGCCTTCGCAATGAACTGTACCCAAGATCCGTCTTAGATGTTGCATATGTAGTATTTTAAGGTATGGTATATGTATACTAACTGTAGGTAATGCCCTTATGACTATCTAGATTACCATATAGATACTCCAGATACGAAACAGGGTTGAGGCGTTATTCATTCAACAGACAAACCTTGACTAGCTGTCTGAGCTCCATGGTATGTACGTGCCTTTCCAAAGCATTGCAAACGTGCCAAAATGTCCCAGCAGTGGCTTCTATGTCCAGATAGACTGAGGCTTTCATAGTTAATTAACAGAGAAAACTAATCGATGATATATACATAAAATATACGATGGAATTATAATAAGGTGCCAACATGAGACACCCAGAGACTTCAGTTTAATCACTATAAATTTGTTGTTACGTGTTACGACTGGTGCAGATTCGTATTGCAGATTAAGTAGCATATTCAAAAATTTCATGCAGTGAAGTGTAATATATGGACACCAAAAAACACTTACGTGTAAAAACCTTTGCCAGGTACAAGAGTACTGTGAATTTTCTTAAAAAAAGTATTGAAATCATATTATTAATGCCAGGTACATAAATCACCACATATCTGTTTATTATATGATTTGGCACTAGCTCATCGTTTTAATTGTATTTTCAAAATGTCCTATAACGTCTTCGCTACTCTCTTATATTACTACTGATTGTCATACTTAATTATGATTTAATGGTCTTTTAATAATTAATAAAATTTTAGATGATTCCTTATCTAGTACTATTTGGCGGGTCCTAAATTTGTAATTTATCGACAAATAATTGCCATGGTATTCTCATTGTCAGGTTTTCAGTATCTTTAATTCTATATGAATTATTGGTACAATAAATTCGGCTACCGACTACTCAATTGAAATATACGTACAACAGTATAACAGAGTACTATATTTCCGATACATCGGCATTTCAGAAGAATAAACATTCAGAGAATTTCAATTCAATAGTGTGGACATTTGGGTACCATTCTGGGTAATATTCTGACCATTAGATAAAATCACTTGTAGCTACTCGAGTAAGATTTACCTTTATGTATCATATAGTATATTCTACATATCAGAACCGCGCGGCATGTCTCTTGAAAATTTTTTTCCTCAACACCGAAGCGTTGGCAAATTAATTGCCTTGCAGGATCACATGACTTAACATAGACCTTAACATAGACTTCTACCATTAAACTGAATATCCGCTGAGTAGTTAAAGGAAAACCATTTTGCACGACACTCATTGAAAGAAAGATAGATAAGATCCAGACTAGATCATGATCTAATGCAAAATTATATGAGCCCAAAATCATCACTTAGCACAATTGGAAGAATAGAAAAATCCCATTGAACTTATATCAAGTGCAGATCGGAAGTGATCACGATCACAAAAATTCAGAGCGACGGGTAGGAGTTTGCTCCATTACTCGAGGCAGATTTTCGTTAATGCGAAACGCTGAATTCTGTCAAAAAGTTAAACTGACAAATATTATCCATGAAAATTCGTGAAGTCCTTTCATGCCGAGAGTGCAAAGCCAAACGCATACAAAATACAATAAAATTGAAGCAGCAGTAAATAATGAACCAAAGCAAAGACTGGGAGAGCTGTCGATCGCGAAGGAGTATTGATTATCTGATCGAGATAAAATAGACTGGATCGTTCGTGGAACATGCCCGCTCTACATATAGCATAGGTACCTCCCGCACGTTACCGCGAGCGTGATAAGAAAATCGCTTGGCAGCCAAAGCCAATTAATTTCGCTTCGTAATTAGATTCTCCGGGTCGAGCGCAGAGCGTTTTCGCCAAATTGACGTAGCGCGAGGTTGCACAAGATATAGGAAACCGATGCGATTTCAGGCAGCAAGTCAACCTATGCAGTTCGATACGATATATTCTACATACCTATAATATGCAGCTATATCTTCGTAGAAAGTTTCATGTAAATTGAGTAAACCCTCTAATTTCGCGGCTGTAATCCAAACCCTATACGAGCTTCGTACTTTGAATATAACGCGTATTTGCTAATAGTGAGATCACTCGTGGATGTAGCAATACAACAATGCTTGTACCATGAGGATTGGCTCTATGGAATTTCGATTCTAGATGGGAAACAACTGCTAGTACGGAACCTGTTCTATTTTGCGTTTGTCACGGGACGATAAGGTTAAACAATTCCAGCAAATTACAAACGCGACCTTCCGTTTCGCAATGCTCGATACGTACACCGGGTGGTTCAGCCCAAACGGGTCACCTGATGATATCACTGATATTATCACTCATTCCGTTCTATCGATAAATCCAAGTTCAGGTGGTGAATTTGGATTGAATTCTCGAGTATGCATTAATGTACGATATAGACCACGAACAGCTACGAGTACAGATACCGTTCGTATTTCTGTTATTAAATCTTACCCCTGAATCCTCGCCCATCGCGCTATATCCTATATATCAACCTATCTCTTCTGTGGCATCCATGCTTGAACGGCCTCTCCTCATCAGCTTTCCTTTGTTCCTGCTTTTTATCCTGGGTTATGGGTTTAGGATCAGATATAGGGGTTGGTCGCCGGGATGGAGTAGGGAGTAGCCTCAGTTGACGCGTTCGAGTGGCACTCGGAATTTTTTTCAAACCCTCGATCTTGGATCCGGGACTCGAAAGCCGAGGAGCTTTCGGGCTAGAGGTAAAAGCTCCACTTTTTCATAATACCAATGAAACTTGACGTACCTCGACCTTGAACCATCTGCCTATCTACATCACACTAACCCCATTGATGGAAGAGAACGTCGATCCGTTTGCTTATCATATTCACTGCCTCTCGATTATAATGAAAAATCCTGGCACAGTCCAGACTTTGGCTCCGGTTATGAATATTTCACAATAGGCTCCTTCAGGAGGGTTGTTCGCGTTAATCTGGTACGTAAATCAGACGTTACAATACGTCGCCGTGGATCCAGTGGCGCTACCGTCAAGTTTTGCTTTTCGCGAAAGTAGTTTACCTAGACTGGCTGACTGCAACAGCTCGTTACACTACACCATCCCGTTATGGGTTACATTTGTCCTGCAACAAGATGTTCCCTAGGGAATGAAAACCCTTATAGGTGCAGTCAAGGTGGGATTTTGTATCTTTATGCAGACCGCACCGTTAAACTAAAAGTACTCGTGCCGACTGCACTAAAACTGCAGTAAATCGATATAACGTCAGGATGATAACGCTTCTCGCTCGGCGCGCTTTACCACGCGTTGGAAAGAGCAAGCATCCAGTCCCTCTTCTGTACGGTTAGTTTCCGATTCTAACCTCAATTTTTTTCTTCGCTCTTGTAGCTTCTCTTTCATTTATTTTTCTTTTCTCCACGTCATTCCCGTTTCCCGGGGCACTCGAGCGTTAGCCGACCTTCCTCCGGCGCATTAACCTTAATTTTAAAGCAAATTACAGTTCCGAAAGTTAACAGGTTAAATGAAAAGCGTCGCGTCCATGAATCCCCGATGCGATTCCAGTTTCTCACCCTCTTCAAGGAAACTCCGGCTGGCTTTATCGCGCGTAGATCTCGGTCTATCTTACGGGAGACTGAAAAGATATATTTTGTAGGTTAACCCAGAAGCACCTTTGGGCCCCAAATAATTCGGCGGCTTCCTGCTTCCAAGATTTGCGCTTAGGACGTGGACGTGCTTCTATTAATTAACATTCGCAATTATACGGGAAATTTCTTGTACGCGCCAATGCCTATTATGAGCCCTCAAATGTGATCCTGGACACTGAACTCCGTCAGGAGACAGTAGCAAGTAAGGGTCATCGACCAAATACACAAAGGTGGTAGGAGCGACGTAAACAATTCCTAGTATAACAAGGAACCTTTGGATGGTCTGTGTATCAAGGAATCCATTGCTAGCTGCAATTAGACGACACCTGGGGATTTGCTTTTCCTGACTGAGCACAGCTTGATCGTTCATGCGAACTCGTGGCGTCTCCCAATGAAAGTGTCCTGGCATGCGATTGTTGGTTTACAAAAATCAAGTTAGTCTATTGACGTACCAAGATCACCATCGGTGCGTAAATATTCAATTGACACTAGAAATAAGTAAGTAGACACATGCCAGATTTTTTGCTATGCGGAAAAACGAGACAAAGAGTAAGAGGACGTGGGAAAAGAATCCTCAAGGAGGATTCTAACCGTCTAGGCCGTTAACCCCTATCGTGAGTGGAAAAAAAAGAAAAGTTTTTAAAGCACCAGAGGGATTAATTGGCCGGATGTCGTCGTATCACTGTAGCTGATAGCAAGGAGCCTTCGCTACAGAGAGACGACGGCTCCTTGAGTCTCGAAGGGTTCGCAATAATGCGCTTGCAGGAAACTACGTCACATCCGTCAAAATCAATCCGCAAAATTGGATTTGAATGAAAGAAGCGGATATTTTTCATTTTCCGCAGCTCACAAAGAGCAGCTTTGCACGCCCGATTCACCAAGCACGACGGATTATAACATTACAGGTTATGTCAGCGCGAAATGGAGTTATTGGCATAGCGCAACGAAGCGCAGAGGAACTCGCCCCGACGTACGCTAATTTGATATTGGATAACCGTTTCTGTCGTGGGCAACCATACGCTTGCTTGAAACGTACCCACGTCTGGCAACGATCCTCCCACAAAGACATTAACATGTGAAAGCCGTTCCTATGATCACTGCAGATACTGACAACATTAAATGAGTGATCTGAAAGCACCATAAAAAATTTAATGAGAGTACTAAACGAAATAAAAGGACACCTTCGAAAAGCCACATAATCCTGAAAGCAATCTCTCGGAGATTGCACAAAGGGAACTGAAAAAATCTTAATTTGGTACGCGCGGGATTTCACGTGGGGTTATACTGCGTGGAGATATATGTGTTATATAATACATATATACATAGTGTATATAGCATATACGTAACTATATGTAAGCGACGCAACATGCGGGCAATCGCTCCGCCCCCCGACGGATAAAAATTTTGAGAAAAGCCCGTCGCTCTCGGTTTTATAATCTGCTGACGGCGTAGCGAGGCGGGCCCGCCATTATCTAAAAAAATAGTTAATGGCGGCAAAAAGCGTTCGCGAACCTGGCAAGAGACAAGGGAGGAAGGAAGGAAGGAAGGAAGGAAGGAAATTCTCTCCCTCTCTATTTTTCCCATTCCCTTTGACCCTTCGGCTCACTCACACCGATCGATCGAACCACCTAGGTTTTTACAACTCCATGTCATTTGATCACAACAGACCGCAAGTCACATTAAAGCATCCCTTTGATTTCCCCGGAAGCCCTTAAGACAATAAGCTCGCGGAAACTCCATTAGCGACGTTTATAAATCATCTCACTTTACCGCGTTCCCCCCCGCCCAAGTCCTTGCCACTTTCACTCTCTCCAGCTTTTCTCGAATCTCTTTGAAATTTCATCGCATCCGGAAGTGTCAAGGAGACGAACGAGCTACGACGTAAAACGAAGTTGGACTCGACGTCGTTAAAACATCCAGGATAAAAACGATTTTGAATTTTTAAATTATACCCCTCAACGTTTTTCACGTCGCTACAACTGTAGCTACACAATTTCGCCATTATTGAGGAGAGACTTTAAACGAAGAGAACCGTGCACTGGACATAAATAATAACCCTAAGAATTCAGTAACAAAGTGACATAACAAGTATTCGAAATTGCATTTGCGCAGGATCCACGTTTAACTGCTTACTCGACATGAATCCTTACTAATTCCTCTATCTATATATTTCTAATGTGTTAAAAGTGGAATTCCAGCTGGAAATTCAATAACTTTCCTTCTCTAAGGTACTAGCTTCCGGTCTTTCCCATTTGCATCCTATATCGGCCGTTGTTACTGAGGTCGTTCCAACCTTTCAGCTTTCGAAGCTATCAGACATAGGAAACACGGTGTGGAGCACAAGAGATTGGTATGGTGAGCAGGTGTCTTCTGAAAATACAAAACGATAGAAAGGGTGAAGAAGAAACAGCGGTTACGGAAGCAGTAAGGTTATCCCTCGGGAACAAACTTACCGCATTATACGCTGGATCACGTTCGGCAACGAGACGCAACGTTTTGGTTAAAAGGGATCCTGGCTAGTACTATATGGATACTAGCGAGTCAAGCTAGTAGCTAATAGCAAGCAGAGTAGAGTCCTTGGATCTTGGCTAAGAGGGTTGAAAATAGGCACGAGTCGGGGCGACGAGTTAACGAGGAACGGTTGATGACGGAAACAAGTCTCTGGCAACGGTGGCTCCATGATCCAGAGGGTGCGGAGAGGACGGATCTTCATTAAGCTTTTCCCGGAAATTCAAGGTGACTTTCGGTCCTGATCCACGGTACGAAACTGAAAGATTTTCTCGCATATCTCTCTCTCCCCCCCTCCCTCCCTCACTCTCACCCTGTATCTCCTCTCGTTCCCGCGTTAAATCTCGTCAGTTGATAAAAGCTACGGAACCGCCTATATCGAGGGTCCATCCGATAAGACGACGACGCCTAAGCAAGGAAACCTCGAGTTCGCTAACGATGATGTATCGGAGGGCCACAAGACCTCCAAGTTCTGGCGATTCTGATGCGACCAAACTCTCTTCCTTTCTTTCTCTCGCCACTCTGGACCACAGCATCCCCATAGTCATACCGTACTGCCCGCACCATCCTCGCCATGACGACGAGCCACCCTTGCAAGGCACTGGACTCCTACGGCAGAAGGTGACTGATCGCCCGTCATAACTCGGCATCGTGAAAAACATTATTTCGCTGGTACACTTAGGCTTTTTTCGAAAGCGGAAAACCCGCTACGGTCAACAATCATCCTCTGGGAAAACGGACCCAGGGACTTTTCCGATATGAGAAAATTAATATTTCCACTTCTTACAAGCGACATCCCAGTAATGGGTGATGGCTTTCTGTGGCTGACATGGCTTTTAACGACGGTCGATCCGTGTAGGAATGGACAAACGGATAATTCAGAAAAGGTACTGAATGCTACTGGAGCGCGCCATGTGTGGGTGGGTCATGTTGGAGATTTTAAAGATTGAATGGTATATACATAGCGTCAAGGAGGAAAAGGGCCATTCCATTGGATTGACGATATCATCGAAGTGCTTTCTTTTACTTTATTCTCTTTGACCTTATATTTTCGATTTTTCTTTCGAGGGTAGGTATTATTTTTCCTGGCTATCGCGATACTGCTTTTCAGGGCGCCATAGCGTCTAATAAACGTCGAGGTGGCCTCTCCTTTTCAAAAGCTCAAGACTCTTGAAACCCCTTTTGGTTCCTCCCGAACGTTTCGGCTGCTCCGTATATTCTCTTCCCAACCAGCATTTCTCTCTCTCTCTCTACACTCCGCTACTACCTCCCGCTTTATTTCCCTTCTAACCATCGTTCATCCCTCGAGCTCTCTCGATTATGCTCTCTGTTCGTTTTCACTTTCAACCGTAAGAGGATTCTCATTAGCCTTCCACTAATGCATCCACGGCTCATTTTAATAGCCAACCGCCCCTAGCAGCTTGCTAGGGGCGCAACAAGGCTCAGAGCCATTTTATATTTCAATCCCTAAATACGCTAAGTGAATCTGTATAGCCAGCTAGTCTGAGCTGCGGCTAGACATCTTCACAGAATTATCCTTGTTGCCTGGAGGGAAGGAGAATGAATTTATATATTACAATATTCCTACACTCGCAGGGCTATTTTAATTAATCAAATTTTTTGCAAAATTATACCTTGCTATAGTACAACTGATTCTCGTTCTCTCTATAAACTTACGTAAACCTATCGCACGATGTATTCTTGTTTAGTAACTGGCCAAAGTCTGAGTAGCTTCCGCTCTTGTTTCCTACGTCGTTCAACCGTTTTCACGCTCTTCTACTTTTTTCGCGGATGAAAATACGTCGTTGCGGTCAAAACTCGCAGTGACTTTTGCCGCTTTACGAAAGTTCACGATAAAGTTCCTGGGTCGGACATCGCCGCAGTGTTACTCCGCAACCGAGTAGCAGCACGTGGAACGAGGTAAGCTTAAGGCTGTTTTTCATTTTGGGAAACACGTGAATTCGTATTGCTGAAAATGGGTGTCAGCTGTAGATCTTCGATAAAAAATGAAACCACTAGAGCACTGACCATGCTTCAATAATATTATAAACGCTAAAATACTTCACTGAAAATACTTCAGTGATAACATTATAAAAACTTATTAAATACCAAAGTTTTTTTCATACTTATATGGTTAACCTAAAATAGCACTTGTCAATGTTAAATTTATTTATTATGTACTGCATCGTATGAGAGTTTTGTGAAATAAAAAGAAATCAAATAATTTTGCCAGACCGATGCAAAAGATATTTTCTGATGAAACGAAAGACTGAAGTAAAAGCGTCCACCGAGCTTTGTACGAATGAGCTTTTGCTTTTACTAGGCAGCATTTTCTACGGGTCTGCAAGTATTCGCCATATGATAAGGCGTGGATCCGAACGTTATCAAAGTGTTGGTAGTGTTAGCGAAGTAACGTCAAAGGGACACCAGATATTCGTAATTCTGTCATTTTAATGCATTTTTAGTGCATCCACCAAGTCTAGTAAGTCTGGAACTTGTTGTACGTGTTATGAAAGATTGACAGAGAGAACATTTGGAAGCTTATCCTCTCAAAAAAAAAAATTTTCCACTGTCTGCAATACTTCTCCATTTTTAGCAATGGTGTAGACTGAAGGTTGTCTGATGGATAAAAAAAAAAGATACAATAATTTACTTTTATAGAACGTAATCAAAGCATGTACTCCATATCTGATCTTCGTTTGATTTATACTTTACTAAATCACGAATGGAACTTATTAACATATGGGGAGAAAAATGAAACCTTGTCGAAACGCTTTTTGTCCTGGGTACATCACTTTAAGCTGTACATATGGGAGTTAATGGGTTATGTGACACTCAATACTCGTGGATATTACGTGCTTGCTCTTACAGTCATTATGGGACTTGGTATCATGTTAGTATTACGTTTTTGCCTTATACACGTTTCATTTAAAAGTTTCATTTGAAAATATTCTAATTAACGTTAATACCCTAGTTTCACAATTTATGAAATTATGGCACAATTCCTTCGAGTGGACTCCCTGAAACGACTTCACGAGAAGCAGATGGACAGGAAGCCAACCTCAATATCGGAGGACAAGCACGAAATCAGGTCGAGACAAGAAAGTCAACTGGTGGAAACTGTCTCGGAAACTGGCATAACTTTGTCTACTCTCACAGCCATTGTAAAACCGACTGTTCGCACTGTTAGCGAAATTTCGAAAATAGCACAGAAGCCAAACCGTGAGTTGAACTTTTGTCACAGGTTGGCCAGCTATATTATTTTACGCCAATTTGTATAGTCGACATTCAACGTTATTCGAGGAATGACGTGACAAGTCAGGCTGCTGGATTTGGTATTTCCACTGGGAAAATGTCAGTCTTAACTTTTTTAAAGGATGCAATTAAGTTATCGATTTCTGATCAAAATAATTTTCAAGACTTCACTCCCAAAATGGATTTAAATAGATTAGAGGAGAAAATTAGTGAAATTGACTTGACATCGTTAATCTCAACACCCAAATGCTCCTCTTCACTTAAAGTTTTATCTAGTCGTGATTCACGAACGACAGATTTTCATGAAAATGTCAATAAAAGTGAAATAAATTCTCTTGATGATTCTATATCCGTCTGCAACGCAGAAGAAGTGTCAATTATTCAGAATGAAATAGAAAAAAAAACATCTCAATTCGAAGCGATATCCGTTTTTGGAGCGTTACCATCGCCATTAATTCCACAAGCAGTAAGATTATTTAAACGGACTTTTTCAAATTAAATCTCGATATCGATTAATTTTGCTCTGGCCATTAGAATTGCGAAACTCGAAACTCATCATATATTCTTGGACATTTTCCGCCGAAGTTACCAGAATATGATTTTTCTCCTATCGCGGATATAAAATACCTCAATTCCGTAAATCCAGTGATTGACATAAAATAGTATTAAAATAAACTTATTTTTTAATAATTTTACTACTTACGTTTCAGTTGGAATATCAAAAATCATATGGCAAATGCGAGTCTCACGAAAATCGTGCAGTAAAATGCGAGAACAAGAGGAAGGAAAATTCATCCGTTCGGCTGGATGAACTGAAAATATTAAACGAACCTAGAGAAGAATACAGGAAAGATCAAAGCGACTCAAGCAGGTCCTCCAGAAAATCAAGTCATCGCAGCCGTTCCTTGTATAAAACATATATATCTTGACTATCTCATAACATATATAACTTGACATGCGTCGTATATGTATATCGTATCGTAGAAAGAAATAAATGTTTCGACTCACTATATGTATATCTGACTTCCGCAGGTTCAAGAAGACACCATCCAACATATCTCGACGTGCAGAAAGTGAATCACAAATTGTTACAGAAGAGCACAGACACACTTGCGATGTATCACGAGTGCAAAGTAGAATTCCAAGACGTAGTCCAAGCGTAAAACCAAGTAGACACATAAACTGACTAGAATTTCCAACAAAAAGAATCATTATTTGACAACGGTTAACAATGAAATCGTATTATAGCCATTCACATTAAAACGGATGAATTTAAAATATGGCCGAACCTGTTATTCCCTTCACGAAATTTAATGAGAAAACTATGCTGCAACTCTGTAGCGAATGTTACCTTTACACCAGAAAGTGGTAGATTAATAATTTATGAAGTAGAAATTGAATTTTTATTTCTTATTGCAACTTTGTATTTTATGGTTAGGATCGAAAATACCGGTACCTATGAGATCGTTCAAACGGAACAATTCCAATAGTCCTGATTTCTCAAGCCCTGTACGTACCTATACAGACTCGACAAATATCACAGACAATTCTATGATAGAAAGCAGTCCTGTCATAGAGATTGAGAAACCTTATACTCAATCGAAAAAGGAGAATCCTTCGCTTATCGAAAGTTGTATTTCGCGACGTTACAATGTTGCGAGATTGCAAGATGGAAGAACCGATAAAAAAGATGAGATACCGTTGAGAAATGAAAGCGAAGCTCCACAACAATACCACGGCACGCAGGTATCCTTTTGTAACTTTTGATATTGTTCAATTCTTACCTTTACTATATATTCATACAACATAACTAGAAGCCGATACGAATTGTGACTTGTGAAAGAAAGCTTGGACAGACTTCTTGCAGTCGACCGTTACAAAATCTTATGGCCGTACGTTATGGGAAATCGGAAGTGACGCAAATTCCACGACGAACTTATGCAGTATGAATCTTATATAATTAAACATAAGTTTATTAATACTTTTAGATAACTTTAATTTCTCTATTAATTACTTATCAATTATTTGTTGTTTTTTTTTTTAACAGAGAAAATCACCAACACGGACTTTAGACTTTTCTTTGAACTCGCTGAATAGTTTAAAAAAGTAGTTCACGAAGATTGCATTGCAGTAAAACTTTGAAATATTGGAAATTAGAAATATTTTGGGAATGGTTGTTAGAAAAATTATAAAAAATATTTTTTGTAAATGCTTTTTTTCCATTTATTCGTTACATTAATTACAATCAGCTACTAGGTCGTAAAATATATGATACATGATTAGTTAGCGAAAAACTATATATTTCGCTTCCAAAAATATACTAATGCAATTGTTATCTATTTACAAATACAAGTGTAATATATATAGATGACTTATTTAAAGTCCTTTTGCATACCTACATTTATTTGGAAATCACGTGCATCTATAAGCTATACACGATGCATTCGAGTTAGATATCATTAATAGTTTCTTATACAAAGTCTCAAAGGCTAAATTAATTCAAATAAATAATTCGGCATAGGAATATTTATAGAGTAAACCGTGCCGCAACTTTAAAGGAATGCATATTCGTGTTATGTGCCTCTTTCATACGTAATATATGAGAATGTAAATATGCTAATACAGGAGAGATTTGGAAAGATCATGTTTAAATATTAAAAAAAATAAATGCACTAAACTCACTGTAAGAAAAGACTCATCCCTAGTAATAATTGCATGGCTATAAATTTCCAAAAAAGAAATTAAGAGTATCTGAATAACCCGCGTGCTTCTGGCATCAGAAATATACTAAATGTATGTACTAATTATCGCATCACAAGATATGTAAGATTCTTTGTTTAAGTTGAAATATATTGCTGTGTAGTTTTTATCCATTGCTTATGTTCACATAAATAAGGATAAATTGGTACAGCTAGTACACTTATGTCATCAACCGATGGTATCGAAGGTCTAGTACTTTTTGCAACACCCTCAGAATTTTCGCTTTTTGTTCGCCAAGCTCGTCCCACCAATTGACCTCTTGCAGCCTGCACTAATTCCTGAGCTCCCATTGTGAGTCTAACAATGAAAGGAAAAAAAGATAAATCTGTAGAATCACTAATATGAACATTCGTATAAAGGTATTACCTGTATTCTAAGGAAGGAGTATCAGGGGCTAGAGTTTTTCTTAATATATCAGCAGCCTCTTTTTCTGTAATTACGTCCCACAAGCCGTCAGTTGCCATAATAACGCAGTCCCTCTCAGTGAGATCATAATCATCTAAATTTAGTGATTTCACTTCGGGTTGTGAAGACAAAAACGGTTTAATGCTAACACCGGTGTTAGCTGCCTTCAGACCGTGATCACCGAATCCTCTTGTGACACCAATAGTTCCCATTACTCTGCTCTGTAAATATCATATCCTCATTTCTAAAGTCATCTTATTGTTGAGAATTAGAATGATACTGAACGTGTAATTACCCTTTTACCACGTCCAGAAATTAGTGGCAATCTTAAATCTGGTCGAGCTAAAGATTTGTATGCCCAGCCAGTCATGTGAGGATCTCTGTATAAAATCATTAGACCTAGTTCTTGTTGAATTGGACGACGCATGAATTCTAATTGTGTAAAGTGACCCTTTAATAATTCTCCACCTCTAAGGGACCCTAAAGCCCTTACACGGTGCGACTCCGAATCTGGAGTGTGATCTCTTGTGAGAGATTTTTGTCCCTCGCCAACAACGAGGACAGTCCTAAGTTAATAATTGATAAATAAGATATGTTTATAACCACTATTGGAAAATGAAGTCATAGTACAATACCTGGAATCTCCTGCACCAGCTGCATATAATCTGCCGTTCAAGAATAAAATTGTAATAGCTGTACACCCACCACCACCACACTGAGCTTGCATTTCAACAGATTGGTCCATCAATCTGTAAGCTATTTCTATAGCACCCGTAACAAGATCACTACCCTTTACTACAGCTGTATCACTTTCATTAAATAAATCAATGCTGGGTATTGTCATTAATCTATCCTATAAAAAAGAGAGTTGTAAGACTCTGACATACAGCAAAGTAGTTTTTAAATTTCAATTTAAACATTATGAACAAACTATTTGTACTTACAAGAATGATTCTATGGAGATGTAATCTTGCACTGAGAGCTACTTGATAGCCTGCATGACCATCAAACATAGAAAACATTACATATGGTATTGTAATATTAGAATCATGTAACTTCAAATCGCCCCGTGTGGCTGAAGCTTGATCTTCATTCAACTTGCTTTTCCCTGCGTTTATGCATTCTGCATAGCCAGCACACCATGGCAATCTGCTCAAATCTCTGGGTACTATAATTGGTCTTACTCTATGGTCAGCGCTCACCTAGTGTCAAAGAATTATTTTCGAATGAAACTATTAAAAAAAATAACTATACACCTTGATATATCTTTAGGCCAACCTGTGTTTCCTCACTAGTTAATCCTAAGAAACTTGGCCTACTGTAAGGCATAGTTTCTATTTCCAATGCTGCATTAGCATTTGCATAGTCGATATCCACATCGCCATCAGTCACAGGATATTCAATGCCAAGTTCGCTAGTACCCAGCTCACTTGCACCAACAGCATTCATCAAAACTGTCTTAAATCGATTGAGCATTTTGCTTTTATTATTAATTACCGTCCGTAAATGAAAACACTTAGCAATGACAATAGCTTATTTACATTAATTTACCAGTAAAGTATACATTTGAAAATTCTTATTACAAGCTCTTGATTAATATTATATCAGAAAGAAATGTAGGAAACACGAAGGCATGGAAAATTATAAAAGAAACACTATATTTCTGTCTCATCACAAAATAAGTAAATTCCAAACGTCACGCAGGTTAGCTGTCAGCTGTCATTATGCTGAGAAACTTATAATAAACAATGCAAGTAAACTTATTTAAATAGATACACGTAATTAAATAACTTCATTTATCATTTGATTAGCACAAGTTATATGTTGTACAATTCACCAGATCTCCTAATATTAGTCGAATCAATTTACAGATAGAAACCCCAAAGGAACAACATTCACTTTCTCCAATGAGGACAAAAAACTCTTATGATGAATTACGTTCGGTGGATGTCTTCCATTTTCTCCTCTTCTCAACTGTAGGTACTGCTACAATTGGAGTATAGGAATCTGCATTAAAAATTACCCATAAGATTAAATTCTTAAACCTCAATGCACCAGTGATGAGTGGGAAGATGCACAAAGCTCTGGTTTTAGGCGATACCAAAAGCATAGTGCCAAATTGTAGCAGCGAGTCAGGGAGTAGGATTTCGTGATCATCGCCTCTATCGATTTTACAGCTTCACGTAGCCGCGCGAGTCATGTTCATCGTCCCAGCCGATATCGCAGTCAGCGTGACATGGATGGTTGCTCGATGGTGGGAAAACAGTTGCCACCCTTCACAAACCGTTCTCGACAAGCAGGCGGGGCAGAAGGTCTTCCGTTCAATCGAACCCTGAATGTTTGTAAGGACGTAATGCGCAAACAAATGTGTATATTCAAATAAATTTCAAAGTTATAAAAAATGCATAGAAATATTGGCTTTCACTGTTTACCTCTTATCATGCCGAAAATGAACATTAAAAAAATGAATGGCGAAATTCGTTGGTAAATGAAACGACTGAGAAAAGTTCAAACAGTAATTTTGTTCATCTTTTTTTTCATTCTACTACCAAAATTGTTCAAGGTTCCTCACTTTTAACCTTTCTCGGTTGCCTAAACTTTATTTTAAGTTTATATAAAACATTTTTAAAAAAAGGTTGTCATCGGGATCGAACCCGCACTGTCTGAATTCTGAGTAGGCACACAAAACACCGAAACGATCGAGAAAGATCGATCGTTTTGGCATTATTTTCGGACAATTTTTATTTATTAATATTTTCAGGAGAAAAATAAAAAATCACTCATGTATTCTGTGATTTCAACATTATTTTTTAAACATTTTATCTATGAAAAAATCGACTATTATTTTAAACGCCCGCACGTGCCGCGCGACCGGCGAGCTGAGCGGCTCCAGGTCCTCTCTCGCTGAGGGGTCTGCTGTTGCTGTTACTGCTGCCGCTGGTTCTCAGAGCAACCCTTCGAACGAAGCCGCTCATAAGATATTGTCTAAATATTTGTTTTTGTAATCTTAAGTTTGAGTGCACACTGTGAGCTCGATAAGATTTACTAAGACAAAAGTCAGCACCTAATGCAATATGATGCCACATATTTAATATATATTTTACTGATGTTGCATAGCAGAACTATTGTTAAAACCTATCAGGAACTACAGAACTCTTCAAGAACTGTTGAAGAAGCCTATTGTTCAATCATTTTTAAAAGATTTTAAAATAGTGCGGTGCCGGAGCTGACAACCGTGAGTACCTCAGCTTTTGAAAAATTCGTATTTTAAAGATCGTCTCTACTCACACGAGTGTTCAAGGGTCAACGACATGTTAGGAAGTTTTTAGCAAAGTGAATAAATTATACTAAATACGCGAGAACTAGACACTCTGATTAGATTCACTATACGAAAGACCATGGCCGTAGCGTACCTTAAGAGGGCACAAGAACCTCGTCGGGAGACCCGTAAGGTCCTGTTGCGGCCACAACTTGGGCCCGACCCACTGAGCCAGCTCAGCGGATGAGGCGGAAAGGCAATCACCGACATCATGGTCTATACGTCTAGCTTACCCAACAAAGTGACTACTCTTATATGACTACTTGAATGAATATGCTCGACCTGACCAAGGAAATAGGAGAAGACAAGCACAATGGAAAATGAAAGGGAAGAGAGTGAAACTCCGTATATTCTATAACATTTTGATTTACCCTCAATTTTATATTTTCAATAAATTTTGAAAGTAAATCAAGACCCAATAATATTTAGTAAAAATTGAGGTGCTACGCAGGTGTCAAGTTGATACTACGGTTTCATATGTCGATGGATAGTGCCGTCTTGCGGATTAGTGAGTAAACTTTAAAACGTCGTATGACGCCGATCATTCGTCGCCAACTTACGAAGATCGAATACAGACATTCCTCATTGGCTATAAAATAAACTCCATATAAGGAATGAGATTGTGACGTCACGTCCAATCAGAAAGTGTTTTCGCTCTCGCACTTTATAGCAATATTTTAGTAAATTTTAATATCGATTTTCTTAATATTTAAATAATAAATAAATTATATAATTTGCGTTCTGGAATTCTACGATCATTTTCGAGCAAACTACTTAGACAGTTTTTGAATTCCCGTCAAAGTCCGGTTCTCGGTTGGAAAAGATCAAAAAGAGAGACTCTGAAAGAAGATATAAAATGCATGTTACAAATTGTAATGTTGATTGTATCAGTAATAGGTTTAAAATAAATAATTATATTATTCATATTCCATTATTCATTTTGACACGTTTTTACATTGTTTTTAATGATAAAAATCTGCTATCTTCATTTAACTCGTTGACCAGCAACATATACTTCAACAATGTTACGATCATCCCCAGAATAAATAAGTCTCTGTAATTTTTCTTCAAGCGTGTACTCAATCAAATTATCCAATGGACCGGTTGAGACATTTAAGTCTATCACAAGAGCATCAAATTGTTTTCCTGGTACCAGATTACCAATATGCTCATCCAGTGCCAATGCTAAAAAAAACACTCATCGAAACACCTTGTAAAACAAATAATTTAATCATATAAATTAGTCATTACAACATACCAGTGGCTCCTCCAAGAGTGGCTAAATAAAATACATCTTTATAGTTTAGTGGTTCATATCCAGGTGTTTGAATGGCAATATGATTAGAGACCTGCAGAGCCGATCTCATTGCATCTAGGATAGATGAGCTTTGACCAGCGGAAACATCTTTAAAAACAATGGCAAATTGATTATTTTGTTATTATACAAGTTTTAATACAGTTCACAAATATTTACCTGTTCCAAGACCAACTTTCACACCATGAGACTTCAGTCTTTTTACATCACAAAGGCCACTTCGTAAGCAAGTATTAGATGATGGGCAGTGACTCACAGAAGTGCCCCTTTTATTTAAAAGATCCAGTTCAGTATTGGTAAGATGTATGCCATGAGCCAGTATAGTCTACACACAATCATATAACATATAATTTCATCGTGGATAATTTATGATTGATTGCCATATACCTTATTAGTAAGAAGTCCAGCTTCATCATAAACAGCGCTATACGATGAATAATCCTTGAATGAATGTCTGACTGCTTCAATTTCATCAAGATTTTCAGAAATGTGCGTCTGTTTAATTAACATCATTTTAAATATTACTTAAAATGCACTTATGCAGCATATTTATGCAATCGCCGTACCTGTATATGGACATCAAATGTTTTAGCGAGTTTTGCTAATTCTTTCATTAATTCCATATCACAACTTAGTGCAAACCGAGGAGTAATGATGGGTTTTACTAGAGGGCTCTATAATGAAACATTTAATTATTTTTACTTTCTTAAAAGCATATATTCTAATATCTCCTGAAAGTAAATTAAAATTTTACCTCAATCTTATTTATATCTGTGATGAACTTTTTTGTATTAATTATAGATTCTTCCGTAGTTTCACAATATCCATCATTCCGTTTTACATTCATATTAACTTTGCCAATTAGTGAGCGCTGCCCAAACTGTGCTGCTTTTTGTCCAAGGATCACTGATGATTCGCCATAAAGGGATGCAAAGTAACAAGCAGTTGTTGTTCCCATTGTTAGTGTTCTTTTCTGTACCCAACAAACAATAATATAGTATATGCTCTGATAGAAGTTCCATTTTATAAGAGTCGTTGAAACTTACCACAACGACATCATAAACTTTCTCTGAAAAATTAGAATCAGAATAATTCTTCTCCAATGGAAACGTATAAGTTTCTAGCCAATCTAAAAGTCCTCTATCATATCCAACACCTAGATTTGGAAATTGAGCCGCGTGGATGTGACAGTCAATGAAACCTGGAATTAAAAATTGTCCAGCGCTCAACAGAGTGACGTAATCGGCCGTCATATCACCAGGTTTTGGATTTTCCATAACAGTTGTTATCTAAAACAAACATCATTGTAAGATGAAGCTTGAATATTTCAACCTATCAATAGTCAGAATAGTACAACTGGTTATAGAGATTGTCCCTGGCCTGCATTATCGTCTCCGACCGTTCATAATTTTGATAAGAGACCATTATAATCTTTCAACTACGTTTCAAATAATTTACTTCAAATACAAAGTTATATCAAACATTAATTGTATCATGGGAGATTAATCACCTTTCCATCCTCAACCAGAATTGCTACTCGCTGAATAACAATTAATTGACCATTCTCATTTGTATGGATCAATGGACCGACAAATAACTGGCGCGTCATTTTTTAAAATATCTTCAGGAAACGTGACAGCTTTATAAAATGTGAATCAGACTATAATTCTGAATTAGCCTTGAATCTGTAGATAACAACTTCTGGAACAAAAATTACACAACAGTTTTACTATGTAAGCTCAGTCAGTAAAATATTGTCAGAGACATTCCTGATTATAACAAAGCGATTGAACTCAACCGAAAAAAAAAGTCAAAATGAATCAGATGTGTTTATTAATCATAGTATGTATATACTCATAGGAGTGAATCATTCCCTTAATGACATATTTAAATAAAAAACTAATAACCCAAGTATAATCAACCTGAGTCATAAAATTTACATAATGTAGTAACATTATTCGATGCATCTCATTAACTCATTTACATGAAACGATTAGAAGTCAACTAAGACGCTCAAAAGTAAGTATATCATATAGACATTAGCTTAAATCAAAAACTTGATACTTAAAAAAAATTTACCTGCCACATCAACAAAATGTTTTTACAGCGTTAAATAATTTATAATCGGAAACAAATTTCCGTAATGTGTAACGTAAGCACTGATTATTTTTTAATCAATATTGAAACAAATATTTTATCTATTCATCTCAAAAACTGTAGAAATTAATAATTATACTGCTTCAAAATGAAATTGCCTTACTTTCTATTCGTTGCAATGAAATCGACTAGCTCCGTGATAAGGCACGTACGTACAGTAAGACATTCAGAATGTAACTACTTTAGAGGCAGAAACATAGACCGGTACTGCCACTGGAAATTAGCATCATCTTATATCAATTAACTCCACTATGAGTCTACCATCGTGAATGCAATATTCGATATAGTCTATTTATGGTATAATACAAAACTCCTTTCTACGAGTTATTCTGTTATCTATTTTCTAGTAATAAAAATGCAGATTTCTCGAACCTACTACTTTAATTATACCATAATTATGATTTCAATAATGTCCTTATAGTCCATTCTTAGCAGAGACCAGAATAGGGATTTAACTAGAAAAAGAAGTTGAAATAATAAAAATATAATCAATACATAAATCTTTAATTTTGAAATATGATTTTAATATTTGTTACGCATATATGTTTCTTTGATCAAATTTCTATTAACTCAAATTTTGTTTCTAAGTAGAAACTCCCACGACTGGATTACTATATATTATAATATTGATATAACATATCACGCGCACTTAGTAACCAGAATTTAATGTAAAGTTTAACACCAGAGTAGAATTACAAGGGGAAAAAATTGTGTTGCTTTTACGAATAAATAACAAGGTTGTATAATTAAAACAGTGAAATTGTGAAGAGATGGCAGATAAAAAAGATAATCAGAACGATGAATCAGAGACGAGAAGACCAAAAAAGATTGAAAAGTCACCGCCAGATATTCATAGAGAATATTTGGACATGGACACGGATGAGGAAGAGTTTGGTCACCAAGGTAAATTCTAATAACCAAGAAACAGAGTAAACCAATCTATATCAATAAAGAAAGAAGAAACAATTTGCGTCACGTGTATCGCATTATTGCGTATACAACATTCTATGAAAAGATAATGAATAATGTTACAGAAACCCCAGAACCTGAAGAAGAGTTACCTGCTGAACCGGAAAAGCCTATATTTACCCTAGAGGAACTGAATACACTAGTCAGTAACATTCAAATGGCGGTAACAACGAATAAGCATTTGAAACTAATTTTCCATATTTTTAGGTGCAGTACGTGATGGATTTTACTGTTCTTTATGCATTAGATGATTCAGACTGGAATGAAGAATGTTGCGAAATCATAAGAGAATATTTTCGCGATCCCACCAAAATAATTCTCACTGTTTTCTATGATGACAATACACTAAAATCGATGCTCGAGTTTCCAACTTATCCTGTGGATGGTCTCACCTACTTTTTAAGATCACCCTGGCAGATTTATAATGCTGAAAATTTTCTGTCTACTATTATATTTGGAAGTATTAATCACAATGTGGAGAACGCTGTACTGAAATTCATGGAGAACATATACTCACCTATGGTGTTTAGTAGCAAGGAATGGCCACAAAGTATTTACCTTCTATTCTATTTCTTCTGTAGATTTATTCCAATTCGTATTAACCATTATTATTCTCCAATTTTTGAAACAGCGATGAGAGATGATATCTTTACAAATTTACATATGTTTCTAATAAGTTTAAACGATGCTACCTATAAGGCTATGGGCCTTACCATACTTTATATACCCAGAGAAGGTTTAAAATTTGAAAAATCAAAATCACCGGATTATGAAGAATATATCCTGCTGGAGAATGATGCCGAAGAAGAGCCTGAAAAAAGTGAAAGTGAAGAGAATGAATTAATTGGTAGATTGGAAAAAGTAGCACGTTACTGGATCAGGCAGATACGTGAAGCTTTGGCAATGGATACAGCACCTTATAATATCAATAGCATAATAGATGAATTTGCATTTTGGAATTACAGACGTTGGTATACGTATTAACGAATATCGTGAATATTGGTTGAATGTAAAAAAACATTGAAGCAGTATTTTTTTATAGATGATAATTTGTCCTGCTTGCATAGTCAGCTGATAAACGAAAATGTTCTTTTCATCGTGAAAAAACTAGAGAACGTTCGGTCGGCTAGTGTAAGACAATTCGCATCGCTAACCGAAAAAGTAAAAATGGGAATAAAGGAAGCTGCTTCAAATATTATTTATTTAAATACTTTAACTGAGCTTTGTGAGAAGCTAAAAGCTCCTGAGTCCGTTGAGCCCTTCATAACGAAAATATTGTTTCTAATACAATTTATCTGGACGGATTCGCCGTTTTATAATACCTCGTAAGAACGACTTACTTTTCTCTCAAGCAATCAATAGACGTGACAAACTTTTAATTAATTCAATTTATTTTCTTATGTCTTGAGGAATAAAATTGAAATTCTTTGCCGGGCTCTGAGCACACAAATAATAAATCAATGTCAAGATTATATTGAACTGGATACTATTTTTGAAAGCGATACAGAAAAAGGAAGAAACATGTTAAAAAAATGTATTTCTTGTTGTCAAGATTACAAAGAGATTTATGACAGAGTAAGTGACGCTCAAGACTTACATTAGTGCACTTGCAAATGATCTTTTCCAATCTTAAATTCTTTTCAGCTGACAAATATCACTTCGGATATTGAATCACGTAAGAAGTGGGACGTGGATAAAGAAAAAGTGTTTAATCACGTAGACACATTTGTGCAACGTTGCCATGATGTTATTGAAATTTGTGATGCAGTTACTGTTTTTGGCAGGTATTGTCTATGAAATATTCATGAAGTGTGTTTATCACTGCAATTCGATTTTCAGAAGTTATAGAGAGAATAAATTTGGAGGCAGCAAGGGACTGGAACACAAAAAGCATTATGCAAAAATCGAAAGTTTATTCTACGAAAATCTTGATATGATTAAAAATTCGTATGATGATATTTTGGACGTTACAAAGCCCGTTTGGCTTGTTCATATAAGCGAATTCAGGCATCACATGATGGAATTAGAAAATATGGCCAGAAACTTAATTGACGATATGTTTGCTGACGTTCAAAACGTAGAGGAAGGAATTGAAGCGTTGTATGCACTTCGAATATTTGAAGAACGACAATACTTACGAGAGACTTTGCATAGCAAATGGGTTGGGGTAAGCATAAAAGATATTAAATGTTATATTTTTTTTAGTATTCTCATTGTTTATATTTATACGATGATAATATACGGTTGTGTGATATTAATGGCTTTTTATCTAAACTCGCAAGGTTTGGCAAATTTTTAATAAAGATCTGGAGAACTGTGCAACTACAATGATTGACGAATTGGACATGCATCATCCGTCGGTGCCATATTATTCAGGATACGCAACTGCACTACGAATAAAACAAAATTATTTATCCAGGCAACATGAAATTATGATTAATTCATCTGATTGGTTTGGAGATTGCGATGCCCAATTGTAAGAGTAATTTCTTTATCTAAAGCATACCTCTTACACGAGGATACTAAAATATATTTCAGAGATATTTTACAGAAGTACAAGAATATAATCATCGCTATTATCAATAAGGAAAACGCACTGTTCCAATCGTGGAATGACAAAGTTGGCGATATTACAAATTTTAAAATCAAATTGAAAGTACCAGTTTTACAGCAGCAAAAGGATAAAATAGAATTGGTCCAAGTTAACATGGATCAAAACCTGCTAATGATAATCGAGGAAATTAAAGGGCAAGGGATCACACAAGATTGTCTCTATAGTTACTCGTGAAAGTAGAATAATATCTAATAAGATTTCAGATGGAATAAACTGAAGTACGATGTGAAACAGTATATAAAAGCACTTCCGCCCAAAATGGATTCATTGGGAAACAAATATCAAGGGGCAGTATCACTGTGTATTCAATATAATGGAGTTCTAAAAACCTTATCTAACAAAGAACAACTTCTGTTCAAAGAATTACTGAAAAATCTCAGGAATTTAATTTCACAAGGATTTGACAAAATTACATGGGATTCTGATTCTCTTGAAAAGTTCTATAATGAATGCACTGCCCAAATATTACAGGTGATACACTAATAACACTTCATTGAATACAAATTTTAATTATACTGTAAATATATTTGTGTACAGTCGAAGGAAGTCATACAGACCTATAAAGAAATAAATTTAAAAATCCATCAATTATTTGCTAACATATCTATGGTGAACCTTGTTAATAATGAAACTACAATAGAAACGTACACACTGGATGATCTTATAAATTATTTGAATGAGGAAAGGTAACTCCAAAACTGATAATTCTATTTCTGCTTTTGTGAAAGCAAGTAACGAAGTACTTATTGCAATAAATGTTATTTCAGAAACCGTGGAATGGCAAAAATACTAGAGTATCATAGTAGTATAGTAAAAATGATACGAAAATTAGAAAAAATGTTTGAAGCCAACGCAGAAGAGGTTTGTAATAGTTGAAAATATTAAATTTAATTTTATATACATTCATTAGTTGATATATCAATGATACAGCAATCACTACGGCCTTGCATTCGCATTAATACACATATAAAATTTTACAAATTACAGTGAGGTTACATGTTAAGAATATGTAGATATCATTTAATGTACTTGAAATATATGAATATAGATATGTGGTTGATTAATTTAGATAACGGAGTACTGGACGAACTATATCGAAGAGATGGACCGAAATTTATGTGATTCACTCATTCTGTGTATTCAACGCTCATTATCATCACTGATACAATTTTTTGACAGAAACAATATTGCCACGCCAATACCATTATTAAAGATAAAAGCAAACTACCAAAAAAATAAGGTCAATTTTATTTATGATAATAGTGATTAACATTGCTTATTATAGTAACATTTGATTTATTCTAATGAACTTATATTCTATATCAGAATATATAAGGTGATCATTATAAAATATATTTACTTTAGATAATACCCCAACCTGAAGTCCAATTGATAAACCAGGCGATAATACAAATATGCAACTCGATCATATCTGTTGTTTGTTCGATATCACAGTTTTCGAAGATAATGCAATTAAACCTCAAATCAATAGAAATCAAACAATGTATTGACAATGATGAAAGATATCGCAATTTAATAGAAGAAATTAACACAGGTAATTAATTTAATTCAATAAAAAATTATGTGTACAAACATCAATTTTGACTCAGTGTATTAGCTGAATTCATAAATTTGCAGAAATGGAGCTCGTACAAGAATGGATTGAGGAATACTTGGCATCTATTGATTTTATCAAAGAAGTATCAATTATTTTTGACCAAATGTCTACACAGACAATTACTGATGCCACGATAGATCGAAATACCATTGAAGCTCATATTATACAGTACGTAATCGTATAACGAAATTTGAATATTTGTATCTGATATCTTTAAAGAGCAAATGTTTATATTATCACATGTTATACATTTTTCTCTTTGCAGATGTACAAACTTGATAAACAAGATTGATGCAATTGAAGACGAAGTTCAAGCTCATTTTATCTCCATAGATTTAAGAGTATTGAAATCAACATTGATAGAAATTTGTGATAAGTGGAAAGAAACATTGTGTGTAAAATTAAGTAAAATCATTGCCGCTGATCAAATATCAGAAACTGTAACAATTTCTACTGAAGAATTATCAATATGCAGTACATCAGTAGAAAGCGGATAGAAATGCATCATCCGATTAATGTAAGATAATAAAAATAATAAGAAAACAATGATCATAATCTTATAAATATATATTTATTTATTTCAATATTAAATCAGTTTTTAATAGTTATCTTCCTCCATGAACATTTAAAAGTAATAACATTATGTATCATGCAGTATGCTTACTGCTTAAAATTATAAATCAAAATACTATTTTAAAGGATATTCCATTTCATAAATTTGACATTGTCGATTAATTTTTCTCTAACAACTGATCAGAAGTAAATCTTTAACTGCGTATGATCATATAAACTACATAGTATATTAATAGAAAGAGCAAGTATAATAGGAAGATTGTTATGGTTATTACATGTGAATATAAGTATATAGCTATATTGGTATTAATTCAAAGCTATCTTAACTAACTGGGATTAATTAAAAAATGTAAATCTCATTTAGGAATGGAAGTATAATCAGCTGCGAACACTATATAGAAAGTAAAAAAATATTGTTATTTTGGAAAAACCCAAATGATGAACAAACTAAATATCAACTGATATTACAAGCAAATATTAAACTAGAATGGTTTTCCCAGACACTTGACGGATATATATTAGAAAATATGGCTAAATTAGTATAATATTTAATTAATTGCACTTAAGAAAATGTCATGAAAATATAGGCTTTTTATATTTAGAATTTGTTGAAATAAAACTTTATGCTTGTATATAAATGCATCTCACGTGTCGCTAAAGTAAATGGCTTCTTTGCATGAGTTAAGTAAAAAAAATTAACTTTATACAGATCAATAACGGTGCATCAATATTCATGCAATAGGATTCTATTATTAAAATGTGCGTCAATATATTTGCTTTCTCCTAAATATGTATAGTATGATTTCTTATAAGTTACGCTTGTGTTCCTACATGTCACCCTGATTCGTTATATTGAAATATACCTAATTGTAAATAAAATATATGTTATATGGTCGTAGATGTGTCTAATAGAAATAAGTCATGACACACCATAACTATGAGGTATTTTGATAGTAACTGAGATTAATAATGCACAGAAATCACAAGGTCAGGATAAAAGTATACTTCGCAAAATACAGAATTGATCCCTAAACAAATTTGAAGCAAACAAGCAATCGCTAACCTTGTAATTTAAATATATGCCAATTAAAAGATAGTATTAGACTACAGAGAGCTGTTTACACTATGCATTTCACGCATAGAGATATACACGAACAATTTCTAACATGAGATATCATTACTTCAGCAGTGTATGCTACAATTAATAAAATAATGAACAGTCCTCATTATCACAATCCACAGAATAAAGAATATCCATTGTATATAATAATATGTTACGTGGTACCATCCACCATGTTAATGACTTACTCATGGAGAGTATATAATATAACTTCTTATATATTGTAGTCATCAAATTAATTGTGAAACTTATATAAGCACCTTTAAATGCAGCATCGACTCGTTGATAATATTTAAAAACTTTATCCTCTATCAAATATTTGCAAGTACTTCTGAATGTTACACTGTTATTGCTAAAGATTATACAAAATTGAATCTCATGACATTAGTTTCTATCATTATATTCTAAGGATTTACTCACCTCCCAATCACTCGATCAGAACATCTTTTTGGCACATAAAAGCTTATATGTGATATATTTTTTGGCATGCGCACATCATGACTTTTCTCATTTATATTGAGATTCAACTGGGAACAGTCAGCAGGTTTTGCTGGTCAGTAACTATGGTAAATACTGGACTACCTGGAAAGTCTTTACAGTCAAGTAACTCACTGTCAGAACCGCTGAGAGAAGTATTGGCCAGTGGTAAGAATGACTCAACACGTGCCGGCGGTAATAAAAATAACAACGACAATGCTATTACTATGTGCCATGCACTGTGAACATACTGCAAGTAAGAAGACAAAATCATGAATGATTACTGCAAATACAGAATGGAAACAATAACAGGTTGAATAATTGACTTACGTGATAATTGGCTTCAGTCTCAACTAGAGAAAATAGAAGTAATCCGACAGTAGCCAGAGATAATCCGAATAATAATTTTACAATATTATCAGGCCACTTCCACTTGTTGTTTTTGACACAACGATAGACATATGCTGCCATCTATCAATAAGAATTTTTTAGATTTTTAATAAACCCAATATCTGTGAATTCACGAATATAATTCATGATGATTGTTTTTACATAAGATTATCCTATCGTTTACCGGAATAATTGTTCCCATGGCTAAAGGCACCAATATACTAGGAAGACCAGTTCTATCAGATTCAATGCCAAATGCGATGATAAGAACTCCAAACATATGACATAACGAAATATATCGTGTTGGCAGTCCAGCCATAGCAACGAGTGTTACCCAAAAGGCAAGAATACTCGAGAAAAAGTCACTATACTGTAAAACCTGAATGTGGGAAAAATAATTTTGAGTTTATAAAACATACGTTTAACAAAATTAAAAACAATTACTTTTATATAAACTTTCACAATAATAAAGAATATTAATTAATAATAATAGTGTTAAGATTTACGTACTTCATATTTAGCAACGCAATAAGTCATGAATTGCTGATCGCAAGCATGATACAATGATGAAAACAACATAGTGGCGAAATAGACTAGCCCTTCAGTATATAGGCCTCGTTTTATAGCCAAGTATATAGCTGGCAAAAAAAATCCATTGCTCAACGTTAACATTAAAGTTGTCAATAAAACGGAGGCCATCGGACTTGCGCTTGTTGCATCGGTGCAACCCCAGCCCTTGTACCCTAGACAATCAAAATTCACTCTTGAAAGAATGAACTTACTGACCTTCATAATTTATCCCGATAGAAGATAATTTCATTTACATCGTGATTCGCGTACCTCCAAAGCAGTTGCATGTCGTATAATAGAGAAGACCTTTCTGAATCTCCTGACAAACACCATGATGGCCACACGCGTGACTACCAGAAAACACACATTGCCTTGTCCTCACGTCCAAAGAAACTAAAATTCCTTCCATCTCGCAAGTTACCGGATATCTAAGCGAATAAATTAATATCGTTCGAGTAATAAAACATTAATGAATCATAATAAAATTAAGGATTTTCTACTTGCCCATTCATATAACATTTGGCTTGAAAACCAATGTGCCAGGTATCTGGCTGAGGATAAGGTATTAACAAATTTCCATCTTGTTTATTGCAGGAAGATAAAGTCATCGACATGTTCTCATCGTCGCAAATTATTTTTCCATTTATGCGACTCGGTACACGAGATCTTTGAATGCATATGGTGACAAGAACTAATTGTTTTGTTAGTAACTGCAAGTTTAAAGATATTTGAAAATTCTGTGGAGACGGAAAAGAAATTTTTTATTGTGAGATATACCTTATCCATTTCAAGATGGACACTAATATCCAAAGTACCCCCAATGTCTATTAGTGGTAATATATTAAATTGGGTCATAATTGGATAAGAATCAGTCAGCATCGCCCATGACGTTAACCATTCTCTAATCTGTCAAAAAAAAGCGTTTCTTTCCATGAAATTTCTCAACCTGAATAATGACAAATTAACTGTTAGACAAATTAAGTGTAAAGAAAACATTTTGCAAATACCTGAAGTAAATAGACACCAGAGAATGTTTGGGAGTGTTTAACTCTAGCTAGTTGAAACCGCGGAACGCATGGATCTTCTACCATTACATCTTCACTTGATAATTCAAATTGATTTTTATATAATCGATAATTATCATATTGTGAACTAGCATTCCTCATACGAAGTTTGGCTAGAGCTTTCGAAAATGAAGGTGCATCCAGATATTGCCTCATAAAAGATTTGCCCAGGCCTTTAATTGGGCATTCTAAAAAAGAATAATTTAAAATTGTTGTTGATAATAAAGTAATACATATATTTTTTAAACCTACCAGCTTACCAGAAATTGTAACTTTAACATTAAAATCAATTACGCTGTCCGAAATAACTAGAAGGTAATAATAACTATCTTCATAGGGTGAGAGCTCAGTAAATGTATATGAATCCATTATAGTCAAATTTCCTATTGGACTTGGATGAGTGTGATTAAAAACTGGCAGAACTCGTCCCTTCAATGCCAAACCTTGTATGCATGGTTTATTCATATCTTTCTGCGTATGCAATGTAAAATTACAAGCCCATACATGAACTTGAAAATGCCATGTTCCTGATGGAATGTATATTCTAAATTGTTAATGAAAAATAAAGATATTATTGATAATACCATTTACTTTAGTTACTATTACAATTATTAGAAAAGATAATGAATCTTACTTGTAATAAGAAGTTGGTTCAGTTGTATGTAAAGTTTTCTGATAACCAATTGGTATATTTTGAATACCACTAGTTTGCATCCATATTGCTACTGATCCTATGCTATAATGGCACTTATGTCCAAGACCCTGAAACAGAGAACTTACTGTTTATTCAGTGTGTCTAACCAGACCTAATATTTTTATTATGTACAGGTGATGTGTAAATTCTTTTTTAATTTGAACTTACTTGTTGTTGAACTTTCTCATCCCAGTGAGGCATATATGCACCAACAAACCAATCTCCAGCCTCTGGCCCATAAATTGGTACAGTAGCAGTAGTCTTTGGTTCAAAAGTAGTCATAACAGATACCAAAACAGTACCATTTCTTTTTGTATACATGTGTGGTGGAAAAGATGCATTGTTTACAGATATTATAGGATAACTCCCCCATTGTATATATCTATGAATAAATAAATTTTGTTTTATTCTATATAAATTATTCTATATCTTTCAACGAATATAACTCACATATGAACTTTTCTTGGTAAACAATTTTTGCCATCCATAAATGCAGCAAATTGCCATGTAGCTCTAAGCACCTCCTTGGGTACCGTATAATGAAACGTTGCCACATCGCTATAACTTTTAAAAGAGTGCAACGAGCCTTCTTGGCTTGCTTCTGGTACTATGCAATTATCACCTATCAAGAAAAAAAAATAGGTAATTAGTTAGGAAAGAGGTTTTATAAAAATTATAGAAACAAGTGTCTGACAAAATAAAACACTACTTTTTCAACAAAGTGTTAGCATAACAAAATGAGAAACATGAAAAGCCAAACAATACAATTTTTATAACATTTAACAATTTAACTTATTTACCGTGAATAAACAATAGAATGGACAGGAAAAAAGTCCCAAAAAAGTGATGTGCCCAAGAAAAAATATATTTTGAATTCATGACACTCCACTTTAGTTGTCCATTTGCACCAAACATGATAGCTACTCGCAAACTCCTCATATCCAAAACAATAAACTCGGCATTTTTTATGTATTTCTATATTTTAATTATTTATTATTTACTGCACGTGAAAAGTGACATGAAACCATCATTGTATATCTGGCAACCACTCTAATAACTATACAAATCCCTAGAAAGCATCGCCCATGGTTCTCTATAGACACTACCCCAAATATAGATATGTATGTGCATATCCCTCATTCATAGCCCATATGTATGTTACTTATATTCAACGAATTTTTTGGGGAAGAATTTGGTGACGTTATTTCGACAACATATCACTTAATTTGTAGCATTTAACCCTGTGTTCTGATACAAGCTCTCAGTACTGTGAAAATTTATTTCGGAACACAAGGTAAATCCTCATGTTCATTATATACGTCATACGATTTTATAATAAATCGTGCAGTTTTTAACATGATTAAAGAAAGTAGAGCAAGTTGTTTATTCAAAGTATGAATATATATAATTCATGAAATACATATACTATATTTAAAGTGAAAGTACATACATCCGTATACATATATAGCTATACAATTATATGGCAGAAACAAAAGTTTGTTTAACATAATACAAAATCTTAAACTTCTATGTCATCCTCAGGCACAGGAAGTGCAACTGCCGTTAACGCTATAGGTTTTACTTTACCCATTTTGCACAACATAATGTGTACCTTTCCCGGTACCTTCCCTTTAGGGGTAGCATTTACAGTTACTGGTATTGGTATTCCGCTAGGCAACAAAGGTAGATCTATTACCCTAGGCTTAATGTCTGCATTTTCATCTCTACATACCAAAAATAGCTCTGTATCGGATAAGCCATCCGAAATATTTGTCACTAAAATTTTAACTAAATAATTTGGACCCAGCCCGAGTACACTAGCTTCTAGCGTAATAGGATTGGGTCTAAACTCTTGATTTGTTGCTAAAACCTCGACAGCTTTTCTAGCGACTGTCAAACGTAATCGTAAAAAGGCACTCTGAAAGGCATTATGAATTTTTGCAGCTTCTGATCTTTCACGTATTGTTTGTTCAACGAATAATCGTGTCTTTTTTGGAATCGTAAATCTATTGTTATTAGAATTCATTGTTGGGTTCGTTGGAGCTTTAACACTAAAATCAGCTGTACGTTTCAAAATTTTGACATTCAATCCTCCTCCAATAGTTACCATCGCCATAGCTCGTTCTTCTTGACCCATTCGGCCGTGCTGTCGAGGAATATAATATAAAATAAATGTACTATTTAACGAAATAAGACTCAATATTATATATACTTATAATTATTTACCTTTATGGCTGATATCGGTTCTGCTGTCTTGATAGAATCTACATGAAATTTTCCATCATACAGAAGAACTCCTGAACCAGCTACACTAACAGCCAATAAGGAAAGTCCACTCTGTAGTACCGGTAAACTAATCAAATCCAAAGCAATTCCTGGTAACTGTAATTGCCATGATTTAATACCCTGGAATAATAAATTCAAGTATTATTATATAATATAATAGGTCACACTGTGAGCTCATTAATGTATGTGTACCTTTTTAGAAAATCCTACAAGGGTACCATCCATCGCAGCTACAGCAGCACCATCTCCTGCAAGTGTTGTAAGAGCAACAGCTGGTGCTGACAGTTTGTCCCATAATCTTAAAGCACAGCCTTTTCTAACAGAACCCAATTTTCCATCTCTACCAATTGCTATGATATGTCCATCACCTGCCCACAATCCTGTGCTTGATAACGATACAGGAGGCCAGCCCAGAGGTAATTTATCCACTACCGAGAAGGCTCTGAAACAAAATAATATATTATCGATTGAAACAAAAAAAAAAAGATTTAACGTATAATTGCAAAATGAATGTCTACCTAGAATCCAGAACTAGAATCTCTCCTGATTCTGTACCTATCAGAAGGCAACTGCTAGCTGGATCATTCCAAGAGTCTTTTCTAATAGTACCAATGGTAGTTACAGCATTAGCTTTACTAAGCGGTATTCTTCGATATTGCTCAGCAAAACTAAATCTAAGGCTCACATCCATTCCTAAAAACTTTAGAGTCCTTGGTGATATAGTTGCAGCACCCAATTCCTTCAATAATAATTCAAGTTCATCACTTAAGCTCAACACATTTAATTCTTCTTCCAGGCCTGCTTTGTGCCAAATCTAGTCCAGAATAATGAATAAATTAGATTTTACCGTAACTATAGAATCTTTTTATTCTATCATAAAATAATTTCATACTTCGCGTTCCTTCGGATGCGCATCCATGTACGGTAGACAATACTTAAAGTGTGGACGCATATTTTTATAAATATAAACGCTGGACCCTGCTCCTACAGCCAATACAGCAGATCGAGGCTCGCCATTTTCTGAATAAAATCCTGCAACTCCACACGGCGGATCTATCATACTGTGTTCTGTAATTTGATCTCCTCCTTTGAAAACTCTAATCTACGAAATCAAATCGCAATCACAACAATCACTTGACTGGTGATTACATATGATTATAGAATTGAATTATATATACTTTGGCAGATTCTGCAGCACCGGTACCCAAATCTGCGACGATGAATCTAGCATCTCCGTCGCCAGAAATATCAAGCATTTCCAGACCACCTGGCAAACAATATATTCGAGCACCAGGTTCCCAAATTGCTTCCAGCCACCTGCTGGTTCCAAGGCCGCCAACACCATGACGATCAATTCTAAAAGTAAAGATATTGGTAAATATTATAATTGAGGATATGTTTCAGAGGCTAAAAATTTGAATTATTAATAATCTTACCTTAAACCATTCATAATTTATATTTTTAAACAATCAAGTTATTGAAGTTCACTCAGTCTACACAAATTATTAAACAAATATTTGTTATTTCAGTAAAAACAAATAAATTCCGATATACCATTGTCCTGTTAAACACGTTCGCGTTCTGATTCCCTTGAACTATTCAAAGGGTGGCTCAAGGTATCTAAGGGTAGAAACTACGTTCATGCTCGATGTGTTTGGATATTTGTAACCATGGGGATGATAAAGTCCGATAACTATATCCACAGAATATGAATTCTACTCTAGGGCCTGCGCTCCTGAAATTTTTAATTTATGTATCATTTCGCGCTCTGTATAAGTATATATGATACTTTTGAGTTTTAAAATGATACGTCGCAAAAACATGTTTTCTGTTTAGGTTTGCAGATTATTGTTTGTCAACAAGAGAATAACGAATTACCTGATGACATTGATGAGAACTTAAAGATAAGTTTAAACTTTTGGAGTAGAGTTAATTAAGTTTCCACCAGTAATCAAACGTTATTGACTGTCATCGAATTTTCGCAGTAATAATCTTGTGCATATTTCCGTAATTTGTTATTGACACGATCTATTAATTTTTATATTCAGCCCAGTAAAAAGCATGAGTGAAGATCCTGAGAAAATTGCTGAAGATAATGATACAAGGAAATACGAAAATTGGAATACGTATAGAAATGTAAAGGATATATGGGAGTGTATCGATTCACCACAGTTTCTCGATTTTAATGAAATTACCAATCATGATCTTCCATATTTGGGTATGTTGAAAAGATAATTATATATGCTCATTATAACGAGTACAGTCCTTCGCACAAAAATAACTGTATTTAAAAATCAATGCGTTTTAAGATCAATTTGGAACGTCTAAATGGTCATCACAGAATAAGAAGCAAACTGAAAATGTCCCTTCTCCAAATCCAGATGATGAAGTAGCCAAGTAAGATAACGATTTAACTGATAATTTATAACAAAATCAAATGCTCTACATTCTTTCCAGTATTTTACTCTCTGGTTTATCGTTAACTAACCAGAAACAGGAAGAACATTCTCATCGCAGTAACGGTGCGACGATCAACCTAAATCAGCCTTCTACGAGTAAACACGTATGCAATAATCTACTAATAATTATGAATAATATTATCTGCAACAAAAACTGCGTAGATAAATATATGTAATTAATCGTTTCAGCTATCTGAAAAAAAGATCGTACATAATCAGCAAAAAACCGGAAATCGTCATTGTACCAAATTTAGTCCCTTTAGTTTTGATGCGAAAGATAAACGTATGTTGGAACGCAAGGAAGAACGTATGAAAAAGGTGTGATGTCACGCATTACACTTGTTATCATACCTTCAATAAAGCACGCAAATGCACGTTACGTTTCTTTTTGTAATACATACATTGTTATTGTTTTGCAGATGTTGGAAGAGGAAAGAAAAATGTTTCCCGTATTCTACGCGAAACCTGTACCAAGATACGTAAAGGCGCGTGCGCAAAAATCTCATTCTGAAATTGCATGTAATCCAAGTAGTACAGTTCAAGATCCAGTACCGAGTACTAGTGTAAAAAAAACAAAGCCAAGAAGCCCTTTACTTCACACAGCCAGAAGAGCCAGACAGAGAGCACAATTCGACAATGCAATGAAACAGAGGGAAGTACAATTAGAAACGACCAAGAAACTTGTAAGTGTATAATTAGCAATAAGAATACAAATAAAATTATTAGTAACTATTCAATATCTTTTAGGAGGAAGAGAACAGTAAGAAAATGGAACAACGTCAAATTGCGAGACTTCGAAAACAATTGATACATAAGGCTAATCCAGTTCGATCATATCAGCAATTACCGCCACGGGAAAAACGACCGCTCACGGAACCTATGACGCCGCTTTGTATCAAGCGTCGTCGCTTTCATTAACATGTTTCATTGGCATTATAAATTAATGAATTTGTAATTGCAAATATTCCATACGTTTTAAAAGAGTATTTTATACGATAAAGATATTTTAATATATTTATTCCACTGTGCATTATCGTCGGGAGGAACTTAAAGGTTTTTGTAAGTGATTTTAATATGTATGTAATCTTAAGTCCTGAATAAAATCCTTGCATTTAAGTGAGTTATACACTCGAAATTTCATAAACTGAAAATATTTAATGAATAAGAATGACAATGTGTAAATGAAAATATATTAATTAAAAACGCCACAATTATATCGTCAATAGTCATTAAAATTTATCACCTGTCAAGTGTTAAAATTATCGAACATGTATCAAATCGTTTATGGAAGAACAAACGATTTACAAATAATTCTAATTTAACAATTTTTAACTTTAAATATTCATAATACCAGCTTTATATACTATACCTATACTTCTAGATTCTTATAATACAGCCAACGAATAATTACTGTTTTTTATTCATTTTTGGATTAATTACTCCATCAAAGAGGTGTAACTAAGACATTCTGTACACAACCAGTACATAAAAATGATTAAATCGAATAATTACAGTAATCATCATGCACTACTTATAATAAAACGGTAAAATTTAAATGGATTATACACATAATTTTATGCACGCATTAACAATAATAATAAAAATTTCCAATTGGAAGCTCATGTCACAAAATTAATTCCATGATTGTCTTCTTATAATTTGCAGTATGCTAACACAGGTTGACATAAACATTCGTTATCGTCGATGATCATCGTTCATCTTTTCGTTCCTATCATGGAAACATGTACATACTTATTAGCTATAATAATAAAATACTGTTTAGGCTTAGCAATGGCTATATTGGAACTTTATGAACATAGATTAAAGTTATTCGTGTATGGTCACTAAGTATAAGTAAATATATCAAAAACGAGTAAAATTTACGTATAAATGGAAAATAATAAAAAGCCAAAGTCTTATTGTCATTAGATCTGTTTTCCAATTATGTCAAATAATCTAAACTGTTAATTTTTAGAAACATATTAAGTACAAAGCATACCATATAAAACATGTGCAATACAATATAAAATACATTAAAATGCTCCAACTTATAAATAATTCTCCGTACGGTATTATATCTGCACTTATATTAAATAAATGCTTGACAACAATTGGTATTACACGAGACTGGTTGTGCACAAAACGATAATACTTATATGGGTAGAACACAGACCATGACTCGTATCTCTTTTTACATGAAAATACAGACGACTCCCTTCAACACATTTTTTTCATAAGAGCGAGGTCATTAATCAATCACGAACACGATCCAACAATTTCATGCTAATTTTAACTGTGTCTCTTCAACAATAAATAGTTCATCAGATAATAAACGACCATAAATACTCGCAAGTCACTGCCAGACATTTTTACACTGTTCATTAACATTTATAAAATTGAGCTCATAACAAAAGTCCCGCAGTATCAGTACACAACTGACGTGAACGGAGTACCGTTTTTATACATATGAATAAACAATTGATCTATTACAATCACTGATTGCAGTCAGTTAATCAACCGCAGTAAAATAATGTTACACTATTAACAGCTCTTCCCAAACAATATTTTCAGTATAGAAAATCAACGAGAAAGATTATTTTTTGTTTGTATAAAGTAAAGATATTCATTACACATACTCCCCGATATGTAATTAGACTCATGACATCTTTAATCACATATAAACACATCTCATTAGCACCTTCTATCT
>JARQTI010000374.1:1231244-1259929 GCA_030142655.1 Trachelus tabidus
ACATACTCCCCGATATGTAATTAGACTCATGACATCTTTAATCACATATAAACACATCTCATTAGCACCTTCTATCTATTATATTAGTATCGTATAAGTACACATATATAACACGTCCCAAAGTGAAGTCACGATACGAGGAATAAATGAAAAGTATGAATCATTAAATAAAAATATCCCTTAACATTTTTACGAACAATTCTTAAAAATTTTAGATAGATATAATACATCAGTTAACATAGAGCTCGACTGATCATAACAAAATATGTAAATATATTGATAATACTTGTATAAGTCATGCCAGCACAGCCACTTACACGTTACTTTGTAATAAGATCGTAACTCAATACCTGACACGATGTAAATGTAACGCATAATAAGAATAGGGTTTCAGAAACATAAAATATATTCAAGTCCCAGAATATTCAGTCAAGATCATTAGTCTGCTTTCGCCTGTAACTCCTCACAGTTGTTTGACTGGGATCCAAATGGAGTAAGGTCGCAGTCGGGGATGGAGGTAGAGAAAGTGAAGGGCGTGTAGCAAGTGCTTCCAATTCGCCACAATGAAATTGGCACACTGTGCTGGAGGTACTCAGCGTCGATTCTGATAGCATTCCTCTACCCTTGCCTCTCCTTCGATCTCTACCCTTATCTCGGTACACTTCTGCTGTACCGTCCGTTCCGTTCTTACGGAACTTAAACAAGAAAGTCCGTAGTCTAAAATAATTTCAATTTTATAGATTTCTATAGTCTTAAAAATGTTCTCATTTCAAATCCCTTTTCATTGGTCACTCACCGTGGATATTGGAACTGAGCAAAATGAGGTGAGGGGCCCACAACAGCCAGCAATGGACAGAGGAAGAAAGTAGCGTATAACCAACTGATACCCATGACGAGTAGTAGAAAGACACCAATTTGTATATAGGCCAATACGTGAGAAGGAAGCATAAGTGCGCCAGCTGCACCGCTGGTCACAGCAGCCATTAATGTCGGTCCACCCATTTGTTCCAATGCAGCCTTTACCCTGTCTATCCTATCTTCAGAGTTACAGGCTCGATAACTCACGCCATAATGTAAACTAAAGTCCACAGCTAATCCTGTATTAAGTGAAACAAAAGAAATCACATTATGACTCTGATAAGCAATACTGCTAATTACGTTATCAGAGTACTACTTACCTATTGCTGTAGATACAGCAACGCTTTCTAGCACATTGAGTCTCCAATTAAGTAGTACCAGTGCAGAAACAGTCACTACTATCGCAGCACCAATGGCTAAGATAGCATAAAGGCTGACTAAAGGGTTGAGGGTAACAAGAGCCAGAACTGTAAGGGCAAGTATCATAGATACACCCATAGCCCACAGAGTGCCTTCGTATAGAGTGCGTTGCAGCTCGTAGAATTCTAATCGACTAACGAACCAACCCCCACGCATGCCCAAGGGTGCACTTGACAACTGATCTTGCATCCATGTCTCTACCTGTATAAAATAGTTTCTTGTACTGTACATATGTATATGGTATAATATAATATAAATATTATTTACCTGATGATAAAATTGATCCATTTCAGCAAATGATAAGCTGTAGGCGTGTGTACTATCATACTCCACAACAAGAGCTTTGATCTTTGTTGATGGATATGCCAATGACTTTGTATCATTGCTTGATGCTGAAGATATCTGTAAGGGTTCTTTAGCGAATTTCAAACCAGCCGTAACTGGACCTTCTCTGTTCCACAAATGAGCAGGAGTGCGATGTAATTCAGCACTTGCTTCTGCTGCGCATCGCTGCAATACAGCCGGCATATATGGAAATGGATTACGCTCACAGCATGGTTCCCTATCTGCTCGCATTGTTATCGGATCCTCACAACGTCGTTGCATCCAAGACCGCAAGGATTCGATAAAACAATTAGGTAGAAGCGGCCCCCGGGTGCTACGGTAGAAGGGTTGTGCACGTAACCCACGGCAAAATTGTTGTAACCAGAGTTGAGACTTTGGATTGGAGACATCAAAACTCTCGTCCCATTCAAGATTGCCTCTTGCTTTTGGATCTAAATAATCTCCATTGTCTACAGGTTTTACGCCCCAGACGAATCTCAGTGGCAACACCTCACTACCATCGCTCTGTAATATTGTTATAATCATTCACCATGAACCTCTTCGTATATGTTCGTAAAAAATATAGATACCATATCAAGTTTCTCGAACCAAAATCGCCTGGCGTAGACCAAGTCGTATCTCTCAAATGGATGAGAACTGTCGAAAAGCTGAAAATCTGGTGAATCTGGTAGTTGTAAACCTGGATAGCGGAAAACAACCATACAACTGGCTATGGCGACACCGCCGAGTCCTACGAGCCACAACCATCTTAAATCTATCGTTATTCGCGTTAGAAGCTTGCCAAACCCGGTTGCCATTTTGTCAGCGAATATTCTCAAAGGGCGTATTATTTTTCTGGCGATAAAGTTTGCCGGGGATAAAAAACTTAGACGACAGTGCTCGGATATTACTACACTCGCGGGTAACCATGTTACCATCAGGAAGAAGTTGGCTATGACAGTCATACCTGAAAACAAACTATGGGCATACCTCGTTACACTATATAAACGTATCTAATATTGAGAGATTTAATGGATATGTATTTCATCATACCTGAAACAATTTATGGCTGTGACATTGCTCACTATAGATGCAAAAAATGCAACTGCAGTAGTTAACGATGTGACGAACATAGATGGTAGAGCGTGCTTCATTGTTTCTTGTACTAAACGTACTAGACCTCCATTAGTCAACTTTTGCTGCTTTCCACATTCCCATACTTTGCAGAAAATAAACGCATCATCTGCTCCAATTCCTTTCAGAAACATAAAATGAATAATAAAAAATATTTTATTATTCCCAGGTTTATGAACTTTTGATATTGGATAAAAACTTACCAACGGCAACAACGATCGCCAATAAATTCATAAATGGAAAAAATGTGATCCGTAATACAAGAGTGTATACGGCATATGAAATTCCTAGACTAAAAAGTACAGCTAGGATGGTAGCTGCTGTTAGCAAAAGGGAACCGGTGTAGACCCAAATACAAATAGTAACAAAAGCAAAGCCGGCAAGGACTAGGCGAGAGTCAGAAACTAAAAGTCGATCAAAAAGAGTGCTCTTGAGCCCCAGTTGCATTCCCAAGACTCTAAACTTCCCATATGTTAATCCATCGACGCTTAATCCTCTGTAGAAGTCTAGACTCGCTGAACTGGCAGCAATAGGCAAGAATAACATTGCGGAGCGCAATGTCGAGTTTATCTTGTTGGTAGGACCCCGCCTCTGAAACAAATTCTCTGTTATGCAATGAAATACCTAAAATTGGTTGAAAAAGAAACAATTTTTGAAGCCATACATTGCTTGGTATAAAATCAATGTCAAGGAGATAGTGTAGCAAATGGTATGGCGCATTGTGAGTGTAGCATTCAGTAGGGACCCGTCTTTGGCAACTAAGATCTTCTGCACAATCTGGAGTAAGCTGAAGGTTATGATAGAAGTCAGCGCATCTTTGCAATAGAATTTCCACACGACCAAGATCGCTTTCAGTGACACCAAGACAGGAACTTCGATTTGATAAAAGAGCTACATAATTAGCTGGAGACCAGCTGCGACAACATTTTTGTCCTGCACTGCCATGCTCCATTTGGGTCTGACAAAGAGTTGAGAACTCGGGATTTGCACGCAAAGCTGCATCAACGTGACATTGAGCCAACACGCCTTCCATGGACCACAAGTTATTCTCTCCTGATTCAGATCCAAGGACAACACGAGCATATGAAGCAGTTGGCAAATTACAAAAGAACCCATCGCTCTCTAAATGATTGCGCTCATCAAGATCATCTGAGTTATCTAGACGATTTTTTGTTCTTAACTCTAATAGTTCCTCCCACATATCTCTGTCCTCAGTAAAGTCTGGATCTTTTCCTGTGCCATTATTACGCTTTCCATATTTCTTTCCCTTCTTTCTATTCTTGTTTCTTGGTCTCTTTCTCACAATTCCCTGACTCGTTCTGCTATGATTGCGGAAAGTAGTCTCATTCTGAAAATCATGAAATGACTCTTGTATCACATATTAATCATGAATAAAATTTCTTATGTAGCATACCAGTTGACTAAGTTGTTGCAAGTATTGGTAGTACTCCAATGGATTATCGACAAGTTCTCCTCTAGGTCCAGTAGCATCCATAAGGTTTTGCCATGCTGTTAATCTCTGAGCTAGTACTGTACCTCGTGCTTCGAAGCCCTGAAACAACATCAGTACACTTATAAATAAGAAACATGAATGAAACTAAAATCAACTGATATCCATTCCACTGCACCACGAATACTTACAAGTTGTGGATCCGAAAAATCTGGGAATTTCTTGGTAGTAAGCGGTACAATGAGACATGTGGATGAAAACACAAAAACTGCAGCAAGTATAGCATAAGGGTGATGTGCCACTACACGCGAGAACCACCACACCTCCATTTCTAAACACCTCGCGTATGGTTCGCATTGAATCTAAGTCATTCCTACGTTAAATAAATTAACACGACAGATCTGGCCCGATAACTTCATGCTAATTATTTTCTAATTCACTCCACACTATCATAGTAAGCATCTCGTTTAGTATTCACAATTTTGGAGCTAACTTGCTCCATTCTTAAATTTTTAGAATACTCCTCGTACAATATTATCATGGGAGGTCTCGCGGTTCGCATGCATATACAACTCGATGGTTCGATATCGCAAGGAAAATAGACATCTTCAGTAGGGTCATCCCCTGACTTTGCTGGACCGAAACTTGCGCATTCCTTGCTATCTATACACACGCACATGTATATATATCTGCTATTGCGTAACAAATATTCATAAATACTCTCTTCGATATCCAATTAGCTTACCAATAATAAGCATAAAGTTAATACATGACTGACATTTATACAATTCATACCGGCTTTAGAACGTTAGCGGGATTTTATCCCATTTTTCAACTCAAACGGTTGTTTTCTCAACCACGAACTACCAGTAATGCGTTCAATATGAGATGTACGCTAGGATACAGCTACGCATGAACGTTTTAGCATTTTTCTGGTGTTTCGTATTTGTAGAAAATCGATTAATCACAAATTATGGACTAATGATAGATATTGCATACAAGCACAGTCACGATGTTGCGCCTACATTGGACCATATTTTGATGAAAATGAAAATAATACAAAAAGAAATTATACTCAGCCTTGCATAGATTGTTTTCATTCTATGCTGACTTAAAATATTAATATTATGTAATATATATTTTAGTATGGAAATAGAATGGGTAAAAGGTGTTTAGGGGTAAAAGACACTAAGTAAATTATACTTACAAAATTAATTTTATTATATTCAGTTAATGTAATCTTGGAAAGCTTTAAATCCACATTAAGAATAGATTAAGGTAAAGTTTGAAATAGTAAGCAGCCTTTCTCTTTTGTGGTTGAACATGTTGACATAGAATGTGTATTATTGTGATGGTACTCTACAAGAATGGATATCATAATAAGTCATAGATCTATCGTATAAATTGTTAAAGTATTTTTTCAACGTAGTATAACATTCTGACACAACTCAATGTATGAGTTTGATGAAATATTTGAATAATTTGTTCAATAAGAAATGACATTTCATATTATACAAAAAAAAGCTAATGACCTTAATAAATAAATGCAGGTTATTATAAATCAAAGATTTGAATGACAATTCATTGGGTAAAATAGAATATAGTAATGTTGAAACAAGAAACAGATACATCTATACTTTCATAAGATCAACCACAATTGCATTTCTTTTAGATTCAGTGCCTTCCTTGGTATCATCTTCTTCCTGTCGTGGTAACTCATCTTGTCCCCGAATCCTGATGTTATGTTTCTCCTTGTATTCATTTATTTCAACTCCTTTCTTTGTCAATTGATCATTTAATGCATCGATTACCTTGATCAGCTATACATGACACACAAAATAACATATTTTAGAACTTCAGCCTTAAAAATAAAAATAATCAAACTTAAAAGTATATAGTACCTGTTCTTTGTTTGAAACTAAAGTGGGCATTATGTCTTCAACAGTACGTTCACATAAAATACCACCAATCATTCTGTAACATTTCCTTTTAGGATCCACATTCTTTAAAGTATCAATGACTATTCTGAAATAGAGAATTCATTATTAAATTTTTAATTCAAATTGAAATGTATACATCAGTAGACCAATCATAATTATTCTATAAGATATTGATTAATGATAAAGTATTAAAAAAACATTTCATTTGATTTATAACGCAATTAACGTTACATAATTATAATAATTGGTTTCTGGTACCCAATTGTATTTATCTCTATAGATTTAAAATTTGCTCTAAGTCTAAGAAGTTAGGTTAAAAATTAGTCGGCTTACTTGTGCTCGTTCAATTCCATTTCCATTTCAGACAATTTGTTAGCCATCATCCTTTGTTCATTTCGGAGGGTCTGAAATCCAGCGAATATCTCTTCATTGGAATTACCTCCTTTGGACGATGATTTTCCAGACTTTTTGTCGCTTGCCATATTAGGAGATCTCGTTCACAAATTTGTACAGAATGCAGTCGGCTCATCGGCTGTCTACTTAACCTGTAACATTTCTCTTCATATGTTATTATCGATACTACTAGGGAATGACTCACTATATGGGAAAAAATTCCTAGATATCTAATATTAGTGGTTCTCAACCATTAAAACCATCAACTACCATTCTTTAATACCCGGCATGCAACATTAAACGATTTTAAATAACCAAACAATTTGTACTTAGTTAAATACTTATTCAGGGATCATGAAATTTTCATATATTAATACGCATTATGTATGAAATATTTGTACAGACAATTCATCGTATTTAGCATAACATTATGAAATTATACATTAAATTTCATTTATTGGTGAATCAATAGATACACTGTCATGTCACGCGACGCGCACACATAAATAAAAAAATCGCATAAAAAAGCTACGCCCAACTAGCAGCGTTCGTGTACCCACAAAAATGCACAAGTATAAAAATGTTTGTAGTATCTTACAAGTATTACCGCCTACGGGTGTTTTTAATTCTCTATTCGACTTATTTACCTTAATTACAATTAATTTCATTCAATCAAATAGACATGAGCCAAGCAGTGTAGTCCTGTTCTGATATTCCTGATATGTGGCTATGAAAAATACTGCTAATCTCTTATCAAATTCTAAACTGTAGCTCTAGAAATATCTCATTAAGTTACACAGATCCTCTCGAATCTCAATGTATCAAGGCAGTGAGAGGCTATTAGTTTGAGTGCCAATGCATTAAATTGTCATTAGTTTAGTAACCGATATTTCAATGGTTATGTTCAGCAGAAACCGCACTAAGACAGCAAGAGCTTTGACGGGTTTTTTGATCGTAAATCTTGCGACATTGTAAATTTGACTAATTAAATGTATCAGCTCTCTCAGCATTGTTTCTGCAGAACTTAGATAATGACAAAAGGGTTCTACAAAGGACCATTAAAAAGTAATTACAATACTTATGGTCCATCCAGCTTGAGTAACATTGATACTTAGCGTGCATCTGATGATGATACCGATAAGCACACATATTTCCGATTAATCTAGACATAGCTTAAGTTTTGATTTATAAAATTAATCAACACGTCTTATCTGAAGTACATTCATAACGGCACTAGAAATTGAATGTGTAAAAAAAATGAATCTTTGTATTGAAGATACACAGCAGCCATTAAAAAATTTAGTCACCGAGCTTTTAAGAATTTATAAGTACCTTTGCGACGCTTTTAAAGTCAAGTGAAGGCTTTAAATGTCTCAACAAATTGGAAAGTAATCTAATGATTATTTTAAGAACGTCGGACGACGTTCATTTAAATATACACGACTTAATTAATTGCGTAATAACTTATTGATATGCAAAACTAAGAATGCTTTATAGACAGAAATGTGAAGATGATTTTCTAAAAATGCCCGCCGAGCATCATTGCTTAAATTTTTTAGACACATGTAAGAAACAGGGCGATTAATAGATATATTTCTTTACCGAGAATATCTTGCTCTTCCCCGTTAGAAAAGTTCTGAGTACTAACTGTGTGATTCTTTTTCTTAACCAACGACAAAATAATATAGTACGTATATAATATAATACGTATCACTGGCTAACACTATGTATCACCATTGTCATGTATCACTGTACAATTTGCAACGATAAGAGCAACATGACAATAGATATTTGAGTATTTCATGTCGATCAGTAGTACGAGGTATATCTCCTTACTATATGGAAGATGCGAAGAAACAGAAAAAATAGAAGATAAAGTGATAAATTACTATTAAACAGATGTCTCGGAATTCAGCCTCAGAAGAAACTTATTAGACTTAGGATGAGCCAGCTGTTCAGTCAGATTGAAATGTGGCAACCTATGAGCCGTGCAGAGAAGAGCTACTTCTCCTTGTCTCAGTTGAAACTCACAACCAGGTGCCAAAGGCCGAGAGGGTAATTCACCCTCGCATACGAGGGCCCAATGGTGTGATTTCCTCTGTCGCTCCTTCTCGTTTGAGAGCACTGGACTTGTGGTAAAGAAAGGCTCAAGAAATGCGCGTGGTGCAGCATCCTGTGCGAGGCATCTTGCCAATCGGCCTAAAATGGATTCAACAGAGTGTCGTGGTTGTTGCCGCGTCACCCTCAGGTACTTTTGCAAGGCTCGAGCCATCGATGGAAACACCGCTTGCGCAGCTTCCATTGGATCCATCGGCCCAGGATTCGGAGCGGATTCCGCTTCGGAATGCAATCTTTTAATGTGTGCAAAGGCCTCCTCGGCAGCAGTTATTAATCGGGCTCTTCTCTTTCGTACTCGACGTTCATAGTCGTGTTCCTCGTAGAAACGCTCGTTGTGACTGGAATCTCTTCTGCGCGCTTGGGCGGCTAGAACGGCTCTGTCACCACCGGCTCCACGTTGTTGTACACCCGTTCCAACTCCACCGTCGACTTCATAAAATTTGAAGCTTGACTGTTTCCTACCTGATTTCGAGACAGGCAACCGTTCCAGGTACGGGTTGTAGATAGGGAATTCGGTATAATACCTTTCTAGAACCCAGACCGCAGCCCTTTGGATTGATAGCTGTCCGATTGCATATGATCTCGATTCACCATCTGGTGATCTTACTACCTACAATCAATTCATTGAAATAATTAATATATCACGAATTCATATAGGTATAATTCGGTAGCACTATTGTGCATAACTATTGTAGATAGTATATTTACTTTAAGATAAAAGGTGGGTTGTAGATGGCGGATCTCTATCAATAGTACAGCAGCATAATGTACAAAGAGGAGTGTGTCAGCAAGAGTCCCTGCATAACTCACTAAACTTTTGTACTCTGTGATTTCACCGTTTGCTGCAGTCTTAGCGCTCTCTGTTACCTGTAATAAGAAATAGTGCCATGTTTTCATAAAATGCAAAGAGATAAGTTTCATTTCGATATGGTTACTGTTTAAAAATTTAATAAATACCTGTACAACATAGAAGAGCCAGTAAGTGCAAATGCAGAGTAAAGTGAGCACAAGTACTCCAGCTCGAAAAAGAAAGACACGTGGCATAGTAGCATTTCCTGGCCTTAAAAACACAGCCCAGCAGCCTATTCCTAATAGAACTAGCTTAAATGCCAGACCCAGTAATTGTCCCTTACATTCTGCATTACAAGATAATAGTTGTAATCTCTGTTGTAAAGTGAGCACACTAGTGGAATCAGGGAAAAATCCCAACTTTGGTAAAACAACCATGGCTATAGGACTTAAAAAAGCACTTAATCCTAGTATCATGGCTATTACTGGGCCTACATATCGATTACATGTAAACCCAAATGAACCATCGTTTTCATTGGGCCAATGACTTATATCCTCAGTCGATTCTGACCGATCAGATGTGTTTCCTGTTACAGCAGTTGTATTTTCACCCCAATTTTCATCTTGGGGCAATATCTGTACTTCTATAACTTCTTGACCTAAATTATCCACACTGTCACCCCTGACATTAACAGTCGTTTGAAAGGGTGCCATTTCACTGGAATCCAAATTGTGTCTCTCTTTTCTCTGGCCTCGACTACTCCTAATCAAGAAGCAATACATACAGTTAGAGCGAATCTTATTATGACTGCGAAAGATAAGATATGTACATATTGATGATATACCTGCTAGATCGATGGGAATGTTGTCTGTGATGACCCTTGTTACTGTGAGACCTATGGTGCTTTTGCGAGCCCCGGCTATGATGGCTGTGGCTATGCTCGCTAGCCCCAGATTTTACGCTCTCCGTCTCCATACCCCGGCATAGGCTACCGCCCTAGCACTACCCCATATGAGCGCATTACTTCATTCGCACGTGAACCAGCACAGCATTTACAACGGGATAAGAGACCGTGAGATTTTTTAGGAATTGCGTGATGACACGCCATCGGCCGAAAGCCTCTTCCACATCGGCACATACGATTTTTGCCTCACTCCTAACATACTCAAGTAAAAATTACAATTTTCTTAAATCCTTTAACAGTATAGATGAATGTTTGTATGGAAGACACTTGATTTTACTAAAAAGTTTCGAGTTTTCGTGTCAAAACAGACGCCGACACGCCTAGCGTTTATTATTCCCACCCCCTCTTTGGTTACTGCATTCCGTGATAATTGCTAGGGACAAAGGATCATAAACGTAGGGGATTTCTTGCAGTATAGGAAACCAGAGGGTCTTATAAGAGGTTCTCAATTGCTGCTATGCTGCAAGAGTACAAAAAGAATCGTGCGTAATCGCGCAATAGTGAAGGCAAGTAAACGTGTATTGTGTATGCAGTGTGTGACTCGCGCCAAATATAGCTGTCAAATTACTATGAAATCATTTGATTTTCCCAAGATGTTGTAAAGGTAAGAGAAAAAATGTATCGATATTTGAATCCTTATATCCCCTTTTTTATTGAACCGATCTTATATGACTATTTCATTTTTTAAATTCGTTTGTTAATAATTTTATGGTACTAACCCTAGTACATATATTTGACGTAATTATAAACTACTTAGTAATATAATCTTTAGGCGTTAACACTATTACTTTCAACGATAATAAGTCTTATACTAACGTGCTCAAAATGTTTTAATCTAATTATCTCTAATTTATAGTTTTATTCAACTGTCGTAATTTAAAAATTTTCCGACAGCTCCACAAGTGTTATACTTTTTGTTTAACACTAATAGAAAATGTTAATTCGTGTAGATTATGTCATAGACAGCTTTTGGTAAATGATCGCTGAGCAATGCTTGTATTCTTTCACTGCGTGATACTGGAGTATATCTTCTCAATGGAAAAGTCTTAATAACACCATCAGTTAGCGCTCTTGTAACTGGAGTTAGGTCAGCTTCAGGACCTTGTGTGTATTTCTCCAAAGCTAACATTTCTTTTTGAAACAATTCTTGTCCATATTCCTTACGAGTTTGAGGATCTAGCTGGGTCCACATATCTCTAGCTTGTTCGAGCAGGGCAGCATTGTCTTTCAGCCATGCATTACCTGAGATATATTCTCCAGTTTCTACAATAACCACATCCACTCCCCATCTACGCATTTCCAAACGTAGGCAAGTTCCCCAAGCCTCAATTGCAGCCTATACATCGATAACACATAGCATGTATAACGAGTAGCATATAAAAAATGATTGATAATAAATTGCGCGGAAAAGAAGTAATTTGCGTATAATAATATTACCTTAACTGCGCAATATATTCCACGTACAGGACTAGGTATACGAGCCAAAAGACTACCGACCAGCACTACACGACCTTTTGAACGTCTCACCAAGGGTAGAAATATCTATACAATAAAACTGTACATAATTCCAATAGGTAAGATATGTCATTTCAAGAAAGTAGTTTATACCTGAGTTAACCGAGTAACACCAATGAAATTAATGTCTATGCTCCTCTTCACCACAGATGGCGGAACCCATTCACATTCACCTAAGGCAACCCAAGCCGCTGCATGCACTAATGCCCACAATCCTAATACAAACATCATCACCATATAACTTTCAATTAAAAATAGTGGCTAAAAATCATGTACTAAAGCTTTGCAGAATGTAAAGCTTTTTGAAATCGTTGGAAATGTCTGAGCATCTTAATTGCATACCTGGCGCTCCATCTGGCAAGTTCTCGTTAACGTAAAGAAAAGTCGAATGAATGTCACGTTCATTCGTCGCATCTAATTGCAAAGTGTGTAGTCTACCTGAAGCCTCTTTCTTTAACTTTTGCGCAAGCTCTTCATTTTCGATTTTATTCGTAAATCCCGCGAATACAGTATACCCCTTGAAGAATATAAAATACAGAAATTATTATTTATATGCTTTACCCTTTCATTCCTAATAATTAAATCCGTACCAAGTCATCTAATTGTTTTGCCAAAGCGTATCCAACTCTGGAGTCACAACCTGTAATAAGTACCGCTTTGCCTGCTGCTGTTACCTATTTGAATAATACACCATCAGCTTTATTCAATTATAATAGTATTACGTTACTACTAAAAAATGACACTAAGTATATTACTTCCACATAGAACAGAATATATAAAAGTATTCGTAATGTTCAACTTTCATTTAACATTAACTTGAAACAAAGGTCAAAAGCTCATGCCTGACCCCTTCTAATCGAACTATGATTTCAATATAGAGTACCTCTGATCTTTTAAATTCCCGCATGCATCTGACATTATTAAAGGGTAAAGATAACAATTATTTCCTGTCCTCTCCAAGAGGTCAAAGGACATCTTTATCCTTGAACCTTTAAATTACTTGTACTTTAACCCCGCACAAGGATACGTGCGACACGATCATCACATTTTATATGCACAATTAATACGTTTTACTTTATAAAATGGCAATTTTCCATTTATATAATTATTAATTATCATTTTATCAAACTGTACACACCATGTATCGAAAACCCTGGAGTAGCCGTTCACTTGCGAAACCATGTTAGAGACTACAATTTTTTATATAACATAAGTAACTCACCTTCAAATTATGGTAGAATAATGTAGAGCCTAAAGAAATAGCCAGTAACATCAAGAACAGAACAAAACTTGAAGTTTGTGAGATACCAAAGGTGTTCAGAATGGTAGCGAGAATAACGGCAACTGCGTGCGAAAATGCAATGGGCAAAAGACACCTTTCAGCCAATTCCCACGTTTGACTATCGTCGGTGTCTTTATTCGTATTCGGAGGCGGCATTGTTGTTTTTTTATCTTGATTGGTTTAATATTCAATTAAATTCGATTAAATCATTCGGATATAGTCTTTGGCTCAACCAAGAGCCTGAACTGGGCTAGGCCCGGGCTAACTTTAAACTTGAAACAGTGTCTAGTCTCGTCAAGCTAAAATTAGGAGCAGTGCTGTGCCTTTAAGTCATGTAGCCTGCTTAAATTTTTACGCTTTATTGGAAAGTGGATTATATCTTTTCTTTTTGATTCTAAATAATTCTGTGTATAATGATTAATTTATTAAGATATGTATAGATAATTTCTACTTCAATTAATCTCAAACAGACTCCATTGTCAATAATTGGTTTTATGTTTTCAATTAAGGTTCTGTTAAACTAATTATGTACGTAGGTCAATTCGTTACCTAGGAAAAGCTCCAAATGATCTATTGCCGTATATAAAGTTTTACAAAGTCTATAGCACTTACGTTGTATAAATAGATATACTACTACATTTATAGTACCAGCGATTTTTCCTATTGGTAGTAGTATGCACATGCTACTGGATGAATCATGATCAGTGTGTAATAAAAACTACACTTATATATTTCTATTAAAAGGATACCGCATATTTTCAATGTTAAAAGTATCTTTATGTATCATACACGAAAGCAGTACGACATGCATTTATATTTACCATGTGGTGAAGATTATTGATAACTTCGATTTGAAGTCGTCAAATGCATATTTCTTAATTAAGCTATGTTGTAAATTCATCATTCTTATTTGACATTACAAAAGCTGCTTTGAATATAATGATTCTACACTAAAAATACGCTCTGCCGAATTCGATATATTTTATGAACTTTATATCAAAATACAATATGACATGTTTCTACAAAAAGCCAATATATGTAATAAATATATGTAATATATTATACATATAATGTAATACATAATACTAATAATTATATAATTATATATAATAACACAATAATAATAATACATGTAATTATATGTAATAAATTATAAATCTGAATCATTTGAAAGAGACATATAGTAAAATGGCTAATATATCGACGGTACCTTTCAATCAGCATTTTGAAGAAACATTGCTAAGTGAGGTTGTACTTAGATGAATAAATATTGACAAATAAATTCGCAAACCATGATAGAATAGCGCGTCTATTTTATCAGTACATATTATTTCTTTTTTATGAACTGTCGCGGAATAATCTAAATTTGGAAGGTTTACCCTTGGCTCGAGTAAACAGTTCGTCTGGACGAGGTAAAAAATTAAATGAGAGTGGGGTAGGTTATTGATTTCTGTCTGGCTGCCATATTGGAAGGGAATGCTGTTGGGGGTGTCTCTTGACTGTATATACGCAGAACTCTACGGGGAGTATAAATAGGAGGTGTAGTTGCACCATTGACCCAGTGTTGGGTTGACACAGAGTCGGATCAGTCACTCAGACACTACATTAACACACCACCGCCTTTTCTATTTTTTAATCGCGCCTGTAAATTGCTCTCCATCATAAAATTCCTCAGGAACCAAGAATATCCGAAACAATCCAAAAATCACTGCCCTTTCTTACCATTTACATTACCTGTTTTGAATGTATAAACTTTTACCCAAAATACCGTTACATAGTGCTTAATGGAAAAGAAAACCTTGATTAAAACGCCCTTAAATCCTTTAAACTTGCTCCAAGTTAATCACGTACCTTCCAAGTATTACTGAGTTGTTTGTTACGACTTTCGTTTGACGCTTGTGAAAACTTGGACTTGATGGAATTCCAGTATCAGTGCATTGACCTCTCAATGTACATCGACGGTGAAGCCTTACCTTGGGCCCTTCCACTTAAAGAATACCATTGATCCCTTGGTGGAATTGTTATTTAATTGAAGCGACATTCAGCCTAATTCTTAGAAGTTTTGAGAAAGTTTAACTTTTAAAAGAAGTGTTTGTTGTCAGTACCTCCAAGGAAACATGTCAGAGACGGCAGTAGTAATTCATGGGTCTGGCAACCCTTACAAAATTGTCGATTACACAAGAGAACGGCGAAAGGGCATCACCGCATCATCCCTCAAAGAGTTGACGAATATTGCCAGAAGCCGCTTAGCCCTGCCTCAGGATGTCGATCTCACCATTGTATTAGAACAAGATGGTAATTAAAAACGCTCCTATGTAATAGCAAGAATATTAATAAACTTGCAAGATCAGTAATTTTGAAAGATAGAAATAAAATACTATTAACTAACCAGTTTATTTCCATTTCAAATCACAGGAACAGAAGTAGATGACGAGGAGTACTTTGCTACCCTGGAAAGAAATACAAGTCTCATGGTGCTTCATGGAGATCAGAAATGGATAGCTGCAGGCGGAAAAGCTGCTTCACGTTATATCGTGGTAGATAACGTAGACAATGCACAGGGTAGTTCCAAAGGTGGCGGTGATGTACTAAGGAGAGCTAGAACGCCGATCGAACCCTTAGTTTCGTCCCTGCATGGAGATCCCTCTCATATTTCTCTATTGGGAGGTAATGATTTGGAATTACTGAGCGACATGGACCCAGATAGTCTGGCTGATATTGTGCCAGACAGGTAAGTAAAGAGACCCTGAGGTTACATGGGAATAAAATGCAAGGTATGACTCCTTCAAGATCAATTTTTATCTCCTTTAGGATGTTTCTGGAACAATTGAAGGAAGCATCAGGCAGGTTTCTGGCTGAGAAACGACAAGCTCAGGAGTCCATGGCTTTACTCCAGATGTACGCGAGTGGAGGTGAGATGGAACGTGCGTAGGCCATGTGGGGTGTGGGCGCCCTCACACTGGCTAATATGTACCAAGTGCGACGTCGTTTCTTCTACAAAGGTCGCCACATACAGCAAACATTAATTCTTTTCTGGAATTGAGCCCATTTATTTTATAATTGGTCACCAAATGGTGAAGCAAAGTTAATAACTCGCAAACAGAAATGCGGGTTATCTGAGAAATCTGAATAGCGATTGATAAAAGTAAAAAATTGCATAACTAATCAAACTTCTGTTTCTATTGAAGAAACCAAAGTTCACGAGGATACAGGGGATATATGAAATTCTTTTTTTGACTAGAAGGGAAAAAAGTAAGTTACCGTAAAAGCATTTGGCATTATCTCTTAGATTATCTCTCGAATTTAAAATTCGTTAAGCAGACATGTGTTGGTGATAAAAAAAGTATGTGCTTGTCCCTAGCATGAATTGTCTTTAATAATCGGTAGCTCTGACTCGCAGTGCTTAGTAATTACAAACATTCCTCGGGAGCATGTTAATTTTAACAGTGGTACTTTTACGGGGAAATGCATACTTAGTTGCGAGTTCGACACTATTGTGCGTGATAGTACGTGATATACTGTACGGAATTGCTTCGATGCTCAGCAAATACCTACCTAGTACATAAACATAGTATTATCCGTTGCATACTCCGAATATATTCAATAGTAAAGAAACAGAACAGATGTACTATGAAACGTAAAATACTGCGAAAGAAAGTTATTTCGTCGCGATATTGCCATATCAATATAAGCACAAAAAAGATTTTAGTTACCACAATTTGTATCTAGTTATGCCATACGGTTCTTAAGTTAAAGGAAGTTTGAGGAAATATTTAAGACTGAGGATCATAGAGAAAAAAAATTCATCCCCATTTAGATCACAAATTCATTGTGCACTAACACTAGCGATACGTTTGAGAGAATTAAAATGATATCAACCCTTTGATACCAAGCAAAGTTGTCAGTTTGATAAAAAAAAGAGAAACACGTAGAAAAACAAAAATGAAGAAAGCAGATAGGGGCTTCTGAAAAGGATATTGTTATGTACATAACAATAAGAACGATGAAGGTTCTGTTTGGTGATCGAGATGGTTGAAGAATTATTAATTGAATCAGAGCTCCAATATTATTTATGGTAGATATGCTGTGCTTAACTTTAAAGGATATAAAGAATTCGTCTCGTTTGCCGCGAAAGATAAAATTTTACGTACGACCATCATTCTCTGCAGAAGCCCCGTTACTTAATATTATGGCATTCTTTGATATATCTTGACATCTATAAAATAATGTGCAATATTCACATTATTATTCGATCGTTGTCATTAAAATTTTCATGTCACATAAAGAAAAGAAAAAGTGAAATGCAACGACCAGTATAAGAGTATTTAATACTCGTTAATAATCTAATGTGTTACTACTTATAAACATTACATTATATAAATCAGAATAACCTTAGCTCATAATGAATTGATAATTAATATTTTAGGTACAGTTGAGATTAATGAATGATGTGCTGTTAGTGATTAACTAATATATTAAATAGAACTGCCAGTTAAGAACAAAGTCGATCGATGCTCAATAAAGCCCCCCAAGGTTTAATAATTTTTTAATATAACGGTATTTAGTATATTCAGACCGAAAGGGTCACTTTATTATCACGTTACGGCCATTATTGAATTACCAAGAACGTGCCAACAAGACTAACGTTAAGTAGGAAAATGGAAACTGATTAAGTTTTAACACTATGTAAGAAATTGGCATCGATGAGTTGTATCAAATCGTTGGTAGCATCTCGCAAACGATTTGACGCGTTGCGTAATTGACAAGCAGCTTCTTGCAGAGTGAATTCGCTTCGTAATAATTGCCGATTAACCGCTGTCAATTCTTTAACACCAGCAGCAATCATATCGCCGCTCAGTTCTGTGACGTCCCTGTCTAATGCCTCGTTGCATTCACCTGTTTACAGCCAGAAAAAAATCGCTTTTTAATACATAGGTTCGTTCGGTTTCCGTCCGCAAGTTTGCAATAGTAACATTCCTTGAAAACAATTATTTTCTTCATTCATTAAAGCATAGGAGCTAATTACGACTTTGCGATTAAAATACTTAAGGGTGTGTAATGTGCCTCGATTTAAAGAGAAAAAAGCTAGATTATATTAAGACGACCTGATAAATATAGAGGCTTCGATTTAGCGAATATACGTCTGATTAAAAATTTTTCGTGTATCTAAATTATCATTGTATAATCCTATTTATTACAGTCATTGTAATTCAGATTGTATTACTACAGTGTCAATAAATAATTATGTCTCAATATGTTTGATTATACTGTTCCCAGGGATAAAATTTTTTAAAATTTATCTAAAAACAATAAATACATTTTAATAAATATATAAATTGCAATAAACAATCTACAATGAAATATGAAGTAAGAATATTAATAAATAAATATAAAGTCTTACGTAATTTTTTATGGAGCAAACTGTTGTATTTAATACAACTTTTCTTTGATTTTGGTATTTTAACATCGCTGTATGGTGGGCAAACAGTAGCATCAACTGCACCACTGACGCTGCTTAAACTGGTCCCATCTGCATTGGACCATCAGAATTATTATTATTTGTGTTTGTAACAGTTTGAATCATTGACATTACCATCATCAGATTCCGGGGCTTCACCGGATATAATTGTACCACACGGATTCGGTGTACGCATTGAAGGAAATCCCATACCCTAATAAAAATATGGAAGTACAATAAATTATTTCTAATCCCTTACGATACATCTAGAATTATAGGTTATACCCACCGTCGCAATGTTTACAGTTTCATCATCAGATTCTGGAGCCTCACCAGATATCACAACAGCTTTGAGATCCATTTCCTTACAGCAAGCATGTACTTACAAATTAAATATATTCAATTATTAGATTTTTAGTAATAAACAAAAGAATGACACTTCAAAATGATTAGATATTCAAAGAACGCCATGTTTGGTTGGACAATTATCCATTATTTGACGTTTACAAGAGTTACTGATAGTCTATTTAAACGATTTAAACTCAACTATCAAATTAACAGTTTTAGAATATTTTTAAGTATAGCTAGTACTACCGGGAAAGATTACTTACTTTCTAAACGGTTAGGTGAAATCTTGTTGAAATCAATCGATTTTTCATATTCGTAAAAAAATACAGTCTCAAGATATTTCTTACAGACATTAGGTAAACTATATTTTTAGTTCAATGGTATAGTGTTTTATTTCTTAAAACTAAATGACTTTTTACATATAATTACAATGAAAATATATACGCAACAGAATATTACAAAAATAGAGTTATCCTCTTAGAATATCCAACTCTTCCGGAGTAACATGCATTCGTAATTCTTTCTCCCGGATAATATCTTGAATTTGTGTCAAAAGTTGTGGAGCAACTTCTGCAGCATCTATGTAAATACATCTTGCCCACGGACATTGTGCTACACTTTCATGGTACACCTCTTCACCTCGTTTTTCACATAGATCTTGCTCTCGTAACAATAACATATATAACCGCCAAATTAATGGACAGCATCGAGTTTCAGCCACCCTAGAAATAGATGCATTTTAATATGACTTTCTGCATTATTTTTTCAATGAATTAACATTCACATGAAACATATATTACCTTGCCAGTTTTCGATAGAAGGATAGCAATTTGTTCAGAGCTGCTCTCGCAGCATCAAATAATCCATGTTTTTGTAGATAAATGATACGAGCACGTGCAGTCAAGCACATAGAAATCGCTGGCCATGGACGAATATTTTCACTTCGAATAATAATTTTCCAACATGGTAACTCAATCTATAAGACACAATGTTATATTTCGTTTATAAATATTGTATACAATTTTCAATTTTAAGTTACGTTTCATAATTACCTCAATTCCAGAAAATACTGATAACATATAAAAATTGTCTGGATATAATTTTAAGGCTTCGTATACAGTCTCCTTTAGAATATGTTGGACATTGTGTCTTTGCTCAGTATATAGTTGTAAGAACGTTATCTTACTTTCATACAGGCACTCCTGCAAAATCATGCAATCATTTAAATCGTTATTTAATCATAATGCTTTAACTCAAAACGTCGTATGCAGGTTATTCATAAATATTGCACCACCTGCAGGTAGTTTTATAGTAAAAATCAAATAGATGGACCAACTTCAGTTGTTTCAATACTCCTAAATAACAGTATATAACGTATATATTTTATTAGCAGATGGTATGCATACCCGCAAAAATCTATTGTCCTGGCAATGCTCCAGACATTCATCGAAAACTTGGATAATTTCATTGATACTCCGCTTAGTAATATACAAAAAGTAAACATAGCATGTGATAATATCACATTCAAAACTAGGCAAAAAATACATGTCATCCACTTCTGTCGCTACTGGATTTTCTAAAAATTGTTGCACTGAGTTTTGAAGATATTTTTCAACCAAAGTCAATCGAGATTCACTTGATCCTGTTACAATATGACTATAGATTTTCAGTATTCGGTCACTATGACATTCTTTATATGTATCAACATCCAACAGAGTTTCAAATAGTGTTCTGTATACACTCAATAGAGCTGTTTTTTCTTCATAATTTGATATCGATTCCAAATTCTGTCCCTGAGACTGAATAGTAGTTTCAAGAATATTGACACAGTTATCAAAGCGTTCCATTTCTCGTTCAATCAATGCATATTCTCTGTAGAAATGTAGATTATTTCTGTTCTCATCCTTTTTCAGAAACTCTTTTAAAATAGTTTTCAATTTTTTCCTCCTAAAATAAAAAAAATCATGAGTGTGATCCTAAAATCGATTAGCAGGTCACTCAAAGTTTAATAACTTATACCTGCTGTCATTCTTGAGAGGATCATTTTTACTGAAAAATACAAGAAGCCGTTCAAACCGTAACCACCACACATAAATACTTGTACGCTGCGACGGTTGTAGATTTTCAGCGATTACTTTGAATACATCTCGTATAAAATCTAAGTATGGTTCTTGAGCTGGATGAAATCGTAAATATTGGGGACCGGATGTTAATCTTCCCTCAAGTATGTCGCCTAAGAGAGCCTTTCGTTGTTTATGACCAGCCATGACTCCTATTGAAGGATATGATAATGGCAATAGCATCTCCAAAGATTCACCACTCCAATCAAAGTCTTTAATCTCCAAGTCCTGTAAATTTGACTGTGCTACACTAATTTTCAGAGAAGAATACAGCAAAGGTATAAGTAAACACACCTGTAACATCGAATCTCGAGTAGGTAGAATAGGAACTTTTAATGACATAAGAGAATAAATTGCCAAACGGAAATTTGATTGCATCGAAACCATTGGATGAACAAAATCTGAGACATCTTCTGGGAGAACAAATCGACGAGAATCACCAACTAATTCTAACTCATCGCTATTCACACTGAGCCAGTGACACCGTTCTCTTAGAGACTCAACTCGTAGCCATAACTGATTTAATGGTAATCTGGATGTTAATACCACTTCTTCCATGCCAACTAGAAAAACAGTTTTTCATGAGTAATAGGAAAAATAAGAAGAAGAGAAATGAACAATATTGGAATAAGTTCACTTACTTAATTTTTTCTCGTCGATGGAACTTTGCAGTTTTAAACTGTCTTTATTTAGACTGAGATTTAGGCAAAGGTTCAGTCTTAAAGTCTCCCACATTTGTTCCCAAAGTCCTGCGTGCCTTAAGAATATTAGGCAGCGATACAGCATCTCTAAAATGTTATGTTTGTTAGTGATATTATTATCATTTTAATTTATAATCATAATACCAAATTCTTGAATTACCTAATATTCGTTGATCGTATTTATGAGGATTTGTTCTTGACCTTTGTCGCAGGGTGCATAGACATTTTGAATATAAACTCAAAACTTTTGGTACTGTGCACATAGCCACAGACCCTTGCGTAGTCATAATAAATGCTTGCCATAATGTAATATTCCCTGTATCTTTATTTACCAAAGTCTCCATTTCATTTGAGAGTTGATCCGCGGGAAGTAATTCACTCATCAGATTTAATTTGATCTTTAGAAGTTCGTGAGAATTTGGATTCTTTTCCAAAGCTTTGTTTATAATTGATTCCTTTTTCTGACAAGTTGCTACTCTTATATCTTTTGCAAGTTGATTCTTTTGAAATCTTGCAATGACATCCTGCAAGAATGTAAAGATTATAGTTACGAGAGTATGAAGTTTTATATAAAGACATGCTTTAAATAAAATGTTTTACCTGAAAATACACATATTGAAGCCACAGTTGTATATCATTAGGATTATCTGTTAATTTTTTATTAAACTCTCGAATGCATGATTGTTGTTCTTCCTCAATATTTACACACCAATTCAATATTTCAGCATCATTCTGGCTGATGCTATCTTTTTCAGAATGTCTTTTAATTACGGTATCTTTTTTTAAGGACTTCTGTATGGAGTCAATATTAGTGACACAATATCTCTGAAAGGTCGATGATTTATGTTGTTTAAAAGGAACAAAACCGAGGCCTGCATTCTTCATGTGAGTATAGATAGGTCTAACTCGTGAGCAAAGAGTATCCACTTTAGAATTTCCTTTATCCCTGAATTTATCTTCGTAATATACATTTTCTACCTCGCGTTCATATTTTACTTGATGCTTTGATTTAACAGATTTGTGTCTTTTCTTATCTTTTTTATGTTTTTTAGTTCTCTTTGACTTTTGGTGAAGTTCTTCAGAACTTGAATCTGAATTAATGAGAATAGTATTGCGTGGCTCTGTAGGTCTCTCAGGTGAAGATAATATAATGATAGAATCATCTTCTGAAGAATCGGATATATCAAGTAATGTATTCCTTGGTATTACTCCAGCTGGGAAACTGGAATTCTGCAGCCAGTCTCTTTTTTCTAAAGGTAAAAGAATTACTGTTGCATAAATCAGCAAGTCACAGAATAATATATAGACAGTATAAGCTACAAGAAAAAAAATAATTATACTAAAGCTTTCATTCATAAAAAGTAGTAAACAAACATGTGAAATTTGTTTATACAAAGATTTGAAGGCTAAAAATCTGAAGCTTTACAGAAAACTTTAATTTACCATCTTTTACATCGAATTTTTCACGCGCAGTCGAATCAGTCACACTAATATCCGAATACGCAGGAAATAATGACATTTTACACTTCTATTAATATTCTAAACTGATTCATATCGAGCAAATCTCGAGAGCCAAGTTACAACTTTTTTCCAGGTTTGTTCAGGTTGTTCTGAAAATCACCTCAAATATCGATTTCTTTAGTCCACGATTAGTAATGTTAATTACCGCCACTCGTAGCGTAAGAGTTTCAAACATCGTGATCTATGATTGGGTGGATAATTCGCGGGAAGAAGGAAATTTCCTTATATCTGACATATGAATTAGTTTTTTTAAATGTAAGAGAGGTATAATGAGACAGTGAAATCAGAAGGTACGGGGAAAGAAGTACGAAGAAGTGAAAAGATCAGAATGTGCTTCAATCGTGGAAAGGAAATGAAGAAGATTGGGAAAGATGTTGTGAAATGGGCTTCTCCCTGCCAATTTTCGTGAGGCTCTATCTCTTCATAAGGAAGCTAGGACCTCTCCAACGGCCAACAGAGGATCATATTTTAGGAATTGTGGGGGAAAAACCCTAAGCTACCGTGCTCAGAGCTCAGCGAGAAAAACCTCATGAACTAAAGGAAATCAGCTCAAACGACAAAAAAAGACACAGTAAGTTAAACGCGAAGTGTCCCCCACAGAAGATGACTTTAATTTAAAAGGTGCTCCAAACCACCTATATTACTCTAATTACGATAATTCAAATAAATATGTTCAGCCTGACCAAAAAAAATAGGAAAGGTAAGACAAGCAGAATAGCGAGTGAAAGGAAAGAGAGCAAAAAAATAAATAAAGAAAGAAACAAAAATGGAATGTAAAGAATAAATTAAGAAATAAGAAAGCAAAGAGATATGGAAGTTGAAAGGTAAAGATAAAAAATTACAGAAGTAAGACAGAAATAAATATAAAAAAAAAGGACAGAAATGGATATAGTAGGAGCATCCAAGAGACCAGTATAGGAGACCGGCTCGCGGAAAATAACATTAGTGATATATTAAAAACAATGTTATTTTACAATTTCTCACTTCTGTACTTTTTGCTCGTTATATTCGTGATCCTATAAGATAACATCAAGTACTGTTTAGAACATCTCTTTTCAGGTTCAATTTTGAATGGCAGTTTCCTCTGTAAAGCTGATTTCTTACATCTTTTTGCGGGTTCCAGGCAATCATTATTCGCGAGTCGTGGAACACATACGCTATAAGTGGCGACACTTAACACTACTAATTATGTCCCAAGAATCGACCACTTGCAGCATATAAACTTTCATCTCTTTTGTAATATTATTCCCTGGTGCAACGTTTCAAAATCTTAGTCAGTCTCGTGAATCCACAGTGTGCTGTTGAGCTACAGCGGTAGCTGAATACGGACGGACGTAGGCTTAAGGTAATATTTCATATATAAATCATATCAAATTATCGGATGCTTGTCAAGAATTCAATTATTTCTAGAACCACAAAGGTTGTCCATCTGAACGAAACATGTATTGATAAGTAAAATTATTCTTTATTTAAATGCTTTCAAAGAAAACTAGCGCAACTTATTCTTATCAATCCTTTATTTTATTATGGAAAAGAAATGGTTTGGAATGTAATCTGATTATCAATGATGCAATGCTCTGTGCGTGCACAGTTTATAGCAATACCGGATATGATCGCATTGGTAGCGCACATATCCGCTATACTAGAATTCAACTCGGAAATTGACAGACGAAAATTCAAATTAAAAAATTGTAACTATCATATCAATTTCGTAAGAAATATTTATAATTCCAGATGAGAAGCGGATGAGCCACTCAATCATAAACTAAGCAGGGGGTAATTCATTTAAAGAAGCAATAAATTTATCTAAGAATGACAGCTAGCATTAAATGCAATGATTGATAATTTTTCTAGAACCGCCAAAGAAGTCATGCACAAAATTGCAAAATATAAAAGGCAAAAATATCAAGGCATACCGTAATTATTACCAATCAAGTTACATAATAACCTTGTTTTTCACTGAATGATGCTCTCTACTTCAATACGAATCTTATTGCCTCATTATTTCGCTGTAAACAAGATTATACTATCTATTTTTAAAATCGTATATTTGACAGATGTTGGGCAAAATCTTCCGGGTAAAGAGCATCTTGAATGCCAAAGCATTGACGACCGAGGCTTCCATATCTCCAAAATCAAGTTCAAGAGTAAGAAAATATAAATGTGTAAGAGTATGATACTCTGCAATGATATTTAAAAAAAAAGACAACGAATTAAATGTTTTTTATAGATACAACAATTTAGAAATAGAATAAAAAATGATATTAATGAAAATATACTGACGGACACATTTGGTCGCGTTCATACCTACCTTAGAATCTCCGTCACAGAGAGATGTAATTTACGATGTGAGTTTATAAATCAGAGTACCATTATTATTGTTATTTAAAGTGGAAGAAACAAACGCACTATTTTCTGCAGGTATGTATTGCATGCCAGCGGAAGGTGTAAAGCTGACAAAGAAAGAAGGTATTTTAACTACTGATGAGATAATTCGCGTGGCTGACGTCTTTGTCAGAGAAGGAGTTACTAAAATACGTTTAACTGGTGGAGAACCAACTGTCAGAAAAGACATCATTGATATAGTTGGTCAGCCCATAATACTTTCATTTTCTTTTAGAAAGGTACAATAGATCATAAACCAATAATTACATTACAAACCATTTCAGCACGGTTAAAGCAACTAAATGGTGTACAGAAAGTATCAATGACTACCAATGGTTTAACGCTTACCCGTATGTTACCAGCTCTTCAGAGAGCTGGATTAGACGGTTTAAATATTTCTTTAGATACTCTCAAGCAAGATCGTTTTGAGTTATTTACAAGAAGGAAAGGTTGGCCAAGAGTTATAGCTGCCATCGATTTAGCTGTACAACTTGGATATGATCCGGTTAAAGTTAGATATTTATTTATATTCTATTACTTTCCCAGCAAGCACATTTGTCTTATTTACGTAACTATTATATACCTGCTATAAAACTTAGAATTTATTATGTTGAAATATAACTTTTATAAGACACGTGTGCTGGGTTCAGATGAGAGGATATTATTTTAAATGGTTTTTTTTTCTAGATAAATTGTGTGGTAATGCGCGGATTCAATGACGATGAATTAATGGACTTTGTAGGTTTAACAAAGGACAAACCCATTGATGTACGGTTTATAGAATATATGCCATTTTCTGGTAATGAATGGAAAGAAAACAAAATGGTTTCCTTTAATGATATGAAGCAAATCATTCGAACGAAGTTTCCTGAATTTCATGCCATTGAGAATGAGCCGAATAATACATCTAAGGTATTTTGTTTAAATACAATAATTGTCTGCATAGAATTGTATGAATTACATCTCAGGTGTAATACATTTTTCAATTGGCTTATCTTTATCCTTATGATATTATTATCTTATGAAATTATCAAAACGATTTTCAATTGTCTCATTCGTCTTCTGATGAGCAGGCATACAAAGTACCTGGATTCAAAGGTCAAGTAGGCTTTATTACTTCAATGAGTGAGCATTTCTGTAATTCATGTAACCGTTTAAGAATAACGGCTGATGGAAATCTAAAAGTGTGCTTATTTGAGGGTAAGGGCGAAGTGTCCTTGAAAGATGCATTGAGAAGTGGAGCAACTGAACAAGACTTGCGAGAGCTAATACGTGGAGCGGTACTTCGTAAAAAGAAGCAACACGCAGGTATTATAAATATAAATGCATTTTACTATAGCGGAGAAGAAGTATAATTCGAAGACGTACATATATTTTTTAATTTATTTGACAATCCCAAGGGCAACTTGCAAGGGATAACTAGCGATAACGTTTGCACCGCGTATGTTTCAGGAATGTTCAATCTGTCCCAGATGGAAAACAGGCCAATGATTCTGATTGGTGGTTAAATAATTCCGTAAGAAGTGTAACGCACGTATTATGACATTATAGGATAAAGGTTTCGTTTCTATAATCCAGAACAAGACGTTATCGCTAAATCACAGTGCTTGTCATACTTTGCGAATTTAAAGACTCGATTTATCAGTGAACTGGGAACACTTTTCTATCATACTTGTTATGTGGTTACAGACAATGGAAAAACACGACAACTATATTCGAAAGAATATACGTCACATAGTAATATATACATAAAATACGTGGGGCACATACACCGAATTTCTCAGCGGAGTGCAACCGCAAGATTGTATTCATCGTTGACGCATGTGGATGAAAGAAGTGGGAAAGCAAGTATGGTGGATGTTGGAAGCAAGAGTACAACTGAACGTATAGCAAAAGCAAGGGGATTTGTACAAGTGGGACAGGATATCAGTAAGCTTATTAATGAAAATAATATGAAGAAGGGTGATGTGCTGTCAGTTGCACAGCTGGCTGGGATTATGGGGGCTAAACGTACTTCAGAATTGATACCGCTGTGTCATCCCTTAATGATAAACTACGTAGACGTTCGTTTAATACTTAATTCGGAAATGCATAGAATTGAAATTACAGCGGAAGTTAGATGCACTGGAAAAACCGGCGTGGAAATGGAAGCTTTAACAGCTGTGAGCGTTGCAGCTCTTACAATATATGATATGTGTAAATCCGTTTCTGTGCATTCCATGCAAATAACTGGCATAGAATTGGTTTCAAAAACTGGAGGTGCTAAAGGAGACTTCTTCAGGGATAAAGAAAATTTATTACCCTGATTGTACTACTGCCAGTTGAGTACGAGTATAGATAAATGACTTAATTTAAAGAACAAATTTGTTAAATGAAAACCTCTGACATATCCAATTGTACTGTATAAACTATAGGATGCTATTGGTTAAGTTTTATATGTTTGTTATATACCTTATTTATATTTTAATATCGTTGGGTATCTTTAAGGTGGGTATTAAAATCTTGTATGAAATATGAATGTCAAATTACTTCCCAAAGCATCCATCATTTCACCTAGAGTTGATACGTTCGAGTATTTTTGTATAAAAATCTTTATTATCATTTATTTGAATACGATTCAAAAACTTTATAAGATTAGTGTATAGAAAAGTATTACCTTCTAGAAGGACTCTACAGATCAAGGCAGTTTTCGTTTGGTAGGTTCCTCGTGCACTCTGACTTGTAACGTGGAACGAGGACCACATTTCCACACATTTCCATCCTTGTCAAGTATACTGGCACTGGCAGTGACTTGATACTGGCCGCCACTGTTGATGTTACTGTTGCAGCTTGGGCCAGCAGCTGGACTTCCCAAAGAAAGTAAAAATTCGCAAGCAAAGAAATCGCGATGAGGGGTTACTGTTTGCTGCAATTCGTTCATGTTTGTGTCCTGGAAGTAAGCATGTAATGTCTACGGATTCGAAA
>JARQTI010000374.1:1260029-1297201 GCA_030142655.1 Trachelus tabidus
ATGAGGGGTTACTGTTTGCTGCAATTCGTTCATGTTTGTGTCCTGGAAGTAAGCATGTAATGTCTACGGATTCGAAATATAATAAGACGGATTCTCACCTTTTGATCAGAGTTAATCTTTGAAGGAGGTACCGTGGATATAGAGATACAAACAGCAGCTACTGAACGAAACAGAGATGCTCTACGACCATGTCTCAAGACCCCTTCTACTTTTAGAGCCAGTTGACTACCTTGAGGAACTGATACAGGTTCACCAAGTACTCGAGGTTGTGGAGAGACTGATAATTTCACACTAGTAGCTTGCAATGCTTGGAAGAAATATCGAGGTATCGGTAGACGCATTTTTCCACCAGCTAGTAGCATCACTTGAGAGATCAAACAACCGACACGAAGATGGCTTATAGCACCGCCTTCGGTTTCTAAGGGCGGTGCCAGACGACGAACTTCAGAACAACAACGTGCAAGTTGTCGCATTTCTACGGAATCTCCAAAATTGAAGTCTCCTTCATTCTGTCGATATCTGGAAACACCTACTCCTCCACAGACTCGCTCAACGCTGTTAGCCATCAATCTACACATTTCCTGAAGCCTAAATAACAATGTTAAGGATCATGTTTGAATGATTTTATTTTTATGATATCGTTAATAGTGTCAATGATTGGAAATTATTCGAAAACGACTAAAGTTCAAAGGATACGCTCGAATATTCGCCAGAGAGCCGGGATCAGCATCAAAAGCTGATTGATAAAGTTTTTGATAATTCTCTGCACACGTTCGTAAATCCTGTGCTGACTTTCTTAACTGTCAACATGAAATGGATTGTAAATTCAATAGATTAATTGAGAATTGCCTTAATTTATTACCTGATGAGTAACTCTTCCGTAACGTTGCAAATCATCTTTAGTAGCAAGTACTACGGCTACTGCAATTGCCGGTGGTGGTGCCGTACAAAGTGATCTGTAAAGAAAAAATATAATTAAAAAATTCGTTAAGTTCATTAATTTTTATATATGGCATTAACCTGCAAGAATGTAAAAGCTGAACCAATGCCTGCAAAAATTCACAGCGGAGTTTCGAGTATTCGCTGGCAAATTGCAAACTACGTAATGGCGTACTGGCTGCTTTCAATGAAGCGCAAGCACTAGCGTAACGTGATATCGCACCATTTAATTTCTCCACAATACCAGATTTTCTACCATTCTCATTATCCTCCGTTTCCTCCCTGAAACATACTACAATTTATAAATGTTTTTTCAAGAACTAAACGAAGACTCTCTTGAAACACAACTACAAAAAAACATGGGTTTTATTTTTAAAAGTACTTACATAAGATGACTTTCTGCACTTGTAACTAACTGTAATCCTGAAAGCCAAAAATGCAATTGTTCCGATGCTACCGCTTCTTTTAATCCATAAAATATGTGTGTTGCAATTCTATGGTGGCCGTATCTTGCTGCACTACGTGCAATTCGATATTTGGCCCAACCGTCCACACTTTTAACGACCCTTTTTATTGCTTCAAGACATTCAGCATTCCATTCGTAACCCCCTGCGACTATTTGAAATAGTAAAGTACAAAGCATTACCTAAAAATATAATTTTTTTAGTATTTTCTTAAAGTTTAAAAAAAACTACTACAAAGTGCTTCCAACCTTTGTGTGCACGTGTACGGTTTGCTTGAGTTTTATTAGAATATCTGGTAAAAGAGGTAAAAGAGCATTATCTCCCAAGCTTCCTATGGCCCCTAGAGCTTCGCAAAGAGCCACCATCTGTCCGTCGCTTTGACCACCTTCAGGGCTAGTGTTAATTAATGTGGAACCAATAGCATCAACGAATACAGTGCAATGACTTGGTTGAGCTTGGCAAAGTTTAACAGTGGATCGTAAACAACCTTTTAATTGATACAAGTGTTTTTCATCCAACGCTAGAAGTACAATTAAGGACTCCAGACAAGAGACCACATCCTGGGCTCCAAACGCTGGCAATCCCTCTTCATAGCTGAATAAAATGATTATATGGTTAGCACTCGAATATTTAATCGTTAAAGTACAAATAAAAAAAGCATACCAGTAACAAGCAATCCTTGCAAGAATTGTCACTGCTTTTACAGCTACAAAAGGATCTGGTGAATAGCATGCATTCACGCAGAGAGACAAAAGTGGACTTCCTTCTTCCATGTTTGCATCACAGGTTACTGCGCTTTGACTCAATACCTATGTAGAGAAAAATAATTGATAGTACTAATAAGATTTGTAACAGAAATAATAAATTTTTTGAATAAAATATAGTAAATAATGTTAGAACCTCTATAACATCTAGAGTACGGATGAGGAGATCTGTATTTTCGGTTCCATCCTGTAAAAGTATTGTTGTACTATCTAGAAGATGGCAAAACACAGAGTTTTACTTTTTTAAAGATTTCCTTTCTATGTATGTAAACAAGCAAAATAATATCGTTAGATTATATACCAATCAAATTGGTGAGTGCACCCTGTGGCCACAGATGAGCACCTCTTCTGGCAAGACTATGTAAAAGATGCAATGCATGCCGTTTGACCGATAATCGCGGATCATTGTGTAAATACTGAAGTAATAATGTAACTTGTCCAGAAACATCTATTACTGTTGCAGATGCAAGTGTGCTAAGTGCACTCAATGTCACTCTTACAAATTCAACAGCTGGATAACTCCCAAGTAATTCCATGCACAATTCATTCACCTAGGTAAAATGATAAGATATATCATATTTTCTTCTAATATATATGTTTGATGTACATACCATGGAAGCAGTCGAAGTATCATGATGCATGTATTGTAAGATTGGTATAAGCTGAAGCTTCATAGAAGATGGGGTAGCTTGACCCCTGATCATGTCTGAAATTTTACTGCACATAGAAACAGCAAATAATTTTGATTGTGCAGCAAACATCTGGGCTGCATAAATTGCAGCTTCCACTTCAACTGAATCATGTGAATCTAAAGATCTCCTTATACTGTGATGAACCTATTTTAAATTATCATAAGTAAAATTAATAGTTCTAGTTAGTTTTTTTAACAATAATAAAAGCAATATGTTTATACCTGTTGCCGTTCTGGTATGATACCAGCTACACTGCCCAAAGTACGTAAAGTAAGAGCTCTGGCAACTGGATCATTAGAATGAATTACACTATAAATACGTCTTACAAATTCATCCACATTTAATATTTTATCTAAGTGTTTTTCACTTTGTTGACATACTCTAAGAACCCATACTCTCAAAAAATTGCTACCTATGCGAAAGACATCAGCCAACTTGAGCAATGACGAATTAATTAAAATAGGAAAGGGGTATTTTTCAAAAAGGCGAGGAAAACGTACAATGGCTTCGCATTGTTCACCAGTCTTAGCAGAACGGAGTCCTGAAAAAATATAAAAAAATATTAAAACTCTATTAAAGCTTTAGATTGAGATAACCGGCTACTTCAAAACAAACCTTTGTCGAGCTCTATAAGAGCTGAATTAGCATCCTGTTCTGGTTCTCCAAGTCCTGCGTCGTTAAACGCATTCATCCTCATTCCAATCATTTCACTATTTATTTATTCACTTATTCAACTACTACTCAAATATAGTGTGGATTTCAAATAATTTTTAATCTTTAAACTTGTTTTTTATCCTGTCATGCATACTTTACAGCACGTTGTATGTATAATTCGGTCTCTACTAACTATTGGATGCTTGGTTATATTTACATACAGCTCATATTTCTCCAATAAGAGCTTGAATTACATAATAAAAGGATGCTGTCTATTGGTTTAGCAAAAGTATTAAACGATTAACGAATAATATCTAGTTTCATAAAACTACTTTTCCTATAGGTCTGAACAGGTCGCCATCGTTGCAACCAAATGTGTCGGAACATGGCGCAGGTAACCGAATAATTCATGTTCACGTAATTAATGGTAATTAATTTCAATCGTTTAAAGCTCTTAGCGCATGAGGAGCAAATATTAAAATGAAGTTCCGGTATGCTGGATACTATAAACCATTTCACAATAATGAACTACTAAAGATAGTGGCCTTAGTAAAACTTGAAGGGAGGAAGAGGATCATGAATTTTGGGAAGTGATAAAATCTTGTTTATTCATTAAAATGCTTATGAAGTGCGCGGGCGCCTACGTAACAATAAAATATCACAGCAACAGTTACGTAGAAATCGTAATGAATAGTAAAAAATTTGAAATAATAAATAATATTGAACAGTACGTGAATTGTGATAGAGAGTTCAAGCCGCGATAAGACTTGTCAAATAGATGAGCTGTCACCGTCGCAGTTCTCCGAGGAAAAATTTTGCAGAATTTCAGTGAAGAAGTGGTGAAAATATCTAGAAACATGGAGCCAGGAACTCTTACAAGAGTCTTACATGACTTTCTGACAACTGTCGATGGTGAATTGAGTCTCCTTAAAGGAGATTACTTTTTGGTAATTTGACATGGCCTCATATTAACATAGCTCTACGACGAACGATATTTAATCTTAATGATCATTCCATACATTCTGCGTAGATAAACACAGTTATAGATAAGCATTGGAGTTACGGCCAATCTCACAGCAGGACAGGAAAATTTCCACTTAATTATCTGCATAAGGTTCAAGTTCCACAAATCCAAGACACCGAAAGCTTGTTCATTTCTATTGCAGCTTTTCCTGGAGAACAAGAAGGAGATTTATCATTTGGAGAAGGTAACTTAATAAATATGTTATTTATTTAGTACGGAATACAGAAAAGTTTTTTTGCCCACCATGTTAATGATAATTTTATATCTTTATGAAGCTTATCATATGGCAGGTATATAGACATATATTTATGATCAAATTCTATACATAATGTATGTTCTAGGACAAACGTTAATTTTTATTGTAGCTTTTAATCTCAGGAAGATGCTATTTCTCAATTTAGATGAGTTTTTTGATTCTATTTCAAGGTGAACTTATTGTGGGTATACAAGAAGTCGAAACAAATTGGTACTTGGGATATATAGACTCAAGAAAAGGAATTTTTCCAACTTCTCATGTGTGGAAGCTGGACTCTACTTTGCTGAAGGTAATTTTACATTTAATATTGTTAAATAGTTGTATCTACCTTTATGAAAATTGAGAATTTATAACGTTACTGCAACTCATACCACAATAAAAATCATTTTTCTTTTACTTCATAGAAAGCAGAGACAACAAAGAAAAATATATGCAAGAAAGCAAAAGTAAAGGCATCGTTGCAAGCACAACTCGATGAAGAATTGGATTTGAAGGAAGGAGAAATTGTGACTGTTATTGAAATTTTGGATGATGGGTGGTGTCGTGGAATAACTGAAGATGGTAGTCAAGGTACGTTTCCAGAAGGTTTTATAACGTATATCGAAGAATCAGTTGTGAATCAGGCTGATACATTATCTACAATGGACAATAGCGCAATGCAATCGTTATCAACCAATGATCAAATTTACAAAGACTTCAATGAATTTTCCACTGTTCAACATAATGAAGAAGAGCCTGCACCTAATTACTATGATTTATTTCCTGAATCAAAACCGTTGGACGAATCATCTCAGGATGTTTTAGATGATAACAATTTAAATCCTCTTGGTGTTAAACCATATGCAATAACATTATTTCCATTTAATGCCCAATTTCCAAATGAACTGAGTTTTGCAGCCGGAGAAGTGGTACATCTAATAAAGCATATAGATACAGAATGGGCAGAAGGTTCCATAGACAATGCCAAGGGAATCTTCCCAATATCGTATGTAAATGTTATTGTCAATTGTGTAGAAGTCAGTGACAGCCAACCATCACTAACTGAAGAAGCATTAGTGACAGCAAACAAATATGATGCACTAGAGCCAGAAACGCCATGTCAGGTAGAATTTACTTTTAATGCTCAAATGAATGGCGATTTAAGTGTGACAGAGGGTGATATCGTTACTGTGGTTGAAATGGCCAATGATGACTGGGTCAGTGTAAAGGATAAAGATGGCGAAGTTGGCTTGTGTCCTAGAGGATATCTTAATCCTGTTATGCAGCAAAATACTGATTCGGATGAGCATCTGTTCGATTTTGTTATGGTAAGAGGAGAAAGAAAAAATTCGACTGAAGTTGAAGCTCAGAGATCAAAAAGACTTTCTGAGCCACATCGACCAGCACCACCTGCACCCGCACCTGGACGGACACCATTACAAAAACCATCTTCTCTTGATAAAAATAGATCTGAAGAATCGACAAACGAGAACGAGAGTGCAGATACTGCAGGTGCTGCTCTGAAGCAGAAAAAATTCGATCAAAGACAAAATGTTATATCCGAACTGGTACTGACAGAGAAGGAATACGTACGAGACTTGAAGATAACATACGAGACTTTTCACTTATATGATCATAGTTTTCTCGAATCGCGTGGTATTGACGTAACAGTATTGTTTGGAAATATTGCTGAGGTCACTCAAGTCGCTGAGGAATTATTGGATAAAATCTTACGAGCGATGAAAGGCTGTGACGAAGAATGCCAGACAATAGGCCCCTGCTTCTTGAAAATGTCTGATAAAATGCAACATGTTTATGTTAAATATTGCAGCAATCATGAAGCGGCATTGACACTATTGAAAAAGGTACTGTCTTGTAGTTAAAATATCTTGATTATTTTGTACTGATGTGATAACAGAACAATTTTTTTTAGTATGAGGAAAATAGAGAAGCTATGGCCATATTTGAGAAGGGAATCGAAACTTTGCGACATCAGATAGCTTGTTTTGATATGAGTTCAATTTTAATTAAACCAGTACAAAGAATTCTAAAGTATCCTCTTATGTTGTACGAGTTAATTAAGGTATGTACATGTACTTGTCTATTATTTTAAGCTCTATTAATATATCTAATTCTAATAACAATGAACTCCTGTAGTGTACCGAAGATGGCCATCCAGATAAACCGGAGATAGAAGAAGCATGGAAGGCTATGACGGATGTAGCAAGCTACATAAATGAATACAAACGCCGAAAAGATTTAATAGCTAAATATTTCGATTCTGAAACAACTTTAATGAGGAAAATGGCGAAACTAAACATGCACTCGGTGGCCAAGAAGTCGACCAGACTCAGTGCTAAATTATCAGCTTCCCTCGGATTGACTAATCTGACGAGCGATCCTGAATTTAATGAACTCGAGCGAAAATTTAGATCCATAGAAAAGTGTGTATACCAACTTGGAAAAGATGCTGAACAGTCTGTTACGTTCGTCAGCGAAGAAGCACTTTTTGGAGATTTATTGGCCGATAGTATACTCAGTTATTATCAAGGTACGGCGAGTGACGAAGTAAGAAGATTAAAAGACACTCGTTCGATGATTTGGAGGACGTTCTTGGAAGATCTTAGAATATGTCTGCAGAGAAGAGTACTTACACCGGTAAATACTCTCGCCACGCTTTTAGAGGGACCATCAATGCTAATCACAAAAAGATATGATAAATTAGTTGATTACGATGCGGCGATATCGAGAAATGAAAGGAATCCAGACGTCAAAGTTGTAGGTACTTTTTTAATTTCGAAATCGATCATCATTACTTTTACACTTTCGAATTTCTTTTTATAGATTCAGGATGAGTTGGCCATTGCAAAAATGAATTTTGAAGCATTGAATCAACAATTGTTAGATGAATTACCATCTCTAATTGAATCTGCAACGACAATTCTGGTCACTTGCATTGGTGCGTTTACAAATTCACGCAAGCTCCTGAGTGGAAAAATTACAAAAAGATATTTACGACTCTGCGAGGTGATTTTTATATATGAATAATTAATCAAATTTTGCATCAAGTGAAATTATCGCTAGAGTATATTGTAGAAAAAATTAAACAAAGATTAACATTTTCAGATCACTACTCAAGTAAAACCACACGACATTCTTGAATCCTTCCTAGTACATCATAGTTTACTATGGAATCAAATTACACGATTTAGCATGGCTGGTACTAATCCCAGAATTGAGGAAACTCAGGTGCACTGGGGTACGCAGAATAACAAACAGAAAATGATGCTCCAGAATAAGTTTCCTCCGGAGAAGCTGTATATCGTGAATAACGATATAGTCAGTACTTCGGCATTAGACATCGGAGCTGTGAAAGGCACCTTAGTAGCAGTAATAAAAAAACAGGATCCTATGGGAGATACTACAAGATGGTTCGTCAACAATGGATCTACTCAAGGTTTCTTACCAAGTCAGTGCTTAAAACCATTGTATGAGTTACAACGGGCTTCTATAAGTAGCAGCGAATCATTCACAAGTCGAGAAAGCTCTGTTGATCTTATGTCTTTGGATTCACCGGAAAAAGAAGCTTCACAGACACCGACTTCGAGACCACAATCTTATTATTCAATCGTCGAGGAAGAATCTGCAGACAATCACTATTATGGAAACGTAGTAGAGGCTAGTCAGCCTCAACACTACCAAAATATTGGCCCTAAGGTTTGTAGTGTTAAAAAGTTTGCAATGTTATGGCAACTTTATCTTATTACGATACAAACGGGTTTTTACTTTTTTTTTTCCAATGAGCAAACATCATTGTATATTATATTCTCGTAACGAATACATACAATTTGTTTGAAAACACTATGCGGATCAGTTTCGTGATTTGCACGTTCTTGTCACGTGTCTGTTGTTTGTAGAGGAATGCAATTTGAAGTATTTGTACATAAGGTGTATTCATATGTTTCTTTTTGGCACAAGCTATAATTGTCATCTCATCGTTTCTTTACAGTTTTATTATGCGATGTACGACTTCCAAGGATTATTGCCAGGTACACTCTCAGTTAGTAAAGGGCAGGCTGTTAAAGTTTTAGAAACACATGATCAGAAGAATAATGAGGCTTGGTGGTTAGTAGAGGATCGTTATGGTAAGACTGGATACGTGCCACAAAATTATTTAGGACCAGCTGCTTTGGTGAGTCAGTGACCTTTATTAAGATAGATAACTTTTATGTTCGCATCCACTCATGATAGATGCAAAAATGCTTTGTGTCTTATCATTCACGACACGAGTTATCAGCAGTGCAGGTATCTCGCACGCTATATGTATATTCTATGAATTTAATCAAATTTTGGACTGTACATATACAAAATATTTATACACATATTCACATGTAAAGTTTAAAATTTTTAATTAACTTGATTTATTTGTAAATGCTGTTTGTAAATATGAGGTTAATTTCTCCTGTACAGATATGGAGTAGCTGTGATAATTAAATGGTACTGATAACACTAAGTTTGATCAATTGGTGTTTACAGTCAATTTAAGTCATTCGTAGCTAATAATTGATAAACTTTGACTTGACGTAAAAGATTATTGCCTTGAGTTCTTCGTTTTTATTTTTCTTGAGAAACAGATACGTAATCGTCATTGTCTCTTCATGCCAATTTTTTTGTTGGCATGGAAAATGCATCTTAGTATTTTTATTTTTTTCGTGTTTGCACGCGAATTTTTGTCCATGAGAAGTTATTTTTATCAATGAAGATAACTTGAAGTTGATGGGTTATCTGCGATGTGTATTGTATTTGAATACGCGAAAATGATATTTTAAGAATCATTCTCACTAAACTAACAGTATATATGACCAATTTGTAAATACTATTACTCGTCCATAGATGTTTTCATCTTTTTAACGTTTCCACCTCAGTTGTACAAATATTATATATGGCACAAATGTATATGTATGTACTATAAAGTATCAGTAACTTTATCTTTTTATAAAGATATCGTTAATATTTTTATGCAAGTATTCAGTATATAATTGAAACAAATTGTATGTGCAGATATAATGAGATACTTCTAGCACTTCTGCAAGGAAATAAATTATACCACCCTTATACCGCATTCCACATTTCTGAAAAATATGTTGTATCCTTTTCATGATGTAATTTAATATTACTTCATTCCGGGTTTCAAATTAAAATGGAGGACAAGGTTTCTGCCAACGAAAATAAGTTGCATAATTTTTATAAAAAACGTATTTGCTATATTATTACCATATAGTACATTCACTGTTACAATAACAGTTATTACAATAAAATTATGACGCGTATTTAGATGCTACATTATCGTCGAAGAAAATTAAAAAAGAACATTAAATAAACGAACAGTCTTTTAAGGTACAAGGATTTCAACTGTGATATAAAGATATCATTTTTATAACATGTATAGTCAATGGATTAACTTACGTTAAATAAAAAATACTGATCTAAGAGATACAACGAGAGGTGACTTATATGAAAACTTTGCGAGATGTGTCCCTCTGATTTTGTTCGTTTTGAGATATGCTATTATCCATCGAAATCTAACTGACACATGTTTAAGAAATTTAGACCATCAAAACCGAACAAAATGCATTTTTCATAATTCGTCAAAACAATAAATTATCCTCCAATCGGTTTCATCTAAATATCTCGATTGGAAATATGCGAAACTTGAAAAATCGCCCAACTTCGACACGTGTTACTTAGGTTTCGATGAACATATCTCAAAACGAGCAAAGTCGGAGGATGACACCTCGTAAGATTTCTCTCGAAATGCTGTCCCTGTTGATAATTTTAGGTCGGACTCGAAGCGACGTGAAAACTAGAAAAATAAATATCACCATTTTTCAGCAAAGTCCCAAGTGGCATAACGAGACTAAGGACTTTGCCTACATTTTCACAGATTCAATTGGAACTATTAAACGATAGAAACATGTCATTTAAGTCATACGACTTGCGTCTAAGACGCCGCAACGAGCCCAACATCGTATGGACAATGTCGAGCGGTGTTCAAAACCCCATTGAGGCCTTAAAAATGGAATACATTAACTTAGTCTGTAGGATAAAAGCGAAGAATGGCTCTACCGTGAATCTCGGAATGGCAGAGTTTGTGTACGACATCAAGAGCATCTTCCGCTGGATAGACCGTATGTGGTGGTGGTTCAATTTCACCGGAAGCGACCAGTTCAACCAATTCTCGGAGCTGCTCAAGACTCCCTTGTTCGACTGGCTTGATACTTTGTTGCCTTTCCTCAGCGCGCCTGCTGAACTTTGGTAGAAGTCTATCGGCCACTTCCCGGATAACAAATACGACGCCTCCCTTGTTCAGGCACTGCATGCTCCTGTGTAAACTGCGTGACGTCGTACCGAAGTCAATCACAACGTCGACTGGACCTTGACACGCATCCATGGTGCGTTCGATCAGCTGTTTCTCATACAAGTCTTCGCTCCACTGCACCACGTTCACACTGTAATCATAATAGATTCTAGTGGTAAATAAATCAGAAAAAACTGGGCGATGACCGAAAGTTAAACTCGATAGTAATATCAAAATTTAGACCTCTGAGTCATTAGCTCAATAAAATGCTTATCTCAGGAACAGTTTACAGAGTTGCTAATTTTAAACAGATAAGATGAATATTTTAGGTTTTATTATATGCACGAAGCAAATGAAATGTAATACCCTCGTAAAATAAGGTCAAATACTATCTGAGATTGGTCTAGACGTTTATATCTTTCAATTCCTATATAATCAAGTTTAATGACTCCTCGTGTAAGCCAATGACACACTACGAATTGTGTGAATTTTTCTAGGTGGATGAGCTTTTGCAAAAGAACCTACCGTTGAAACTCCTGTGCAACCATGAGGCCGTCATCTTTAAGGGACGCAATAGTGATGGTCACTCTGTCCTTCATATTGCTGAAGTGATATGCCGCAATTCTCATAGCCCAAAGTGCCAATCCTCCAGTTCCCACAATAAGGATTTTGCAGACGCTGTTATCGCCTCTTTGTGCCAGCAACGCTTGAACGTGCTCATGTGCTGCGAAGACTGTGTTCATAGCAAGAAGTGCACCAGTCGGTAGCATGGCAGCTATGCTTAACGGCATACTGTCTGGGATCTTGATGAGATATTTGAGATCATGAACGACCAGATACTCGACGTAGGCGTTTGGAATTCCTTCGTATGGATATAAGATGACGCGGTCTCCTACGGCGTAACCACAATCGCTTGGCAGAGCTTCGCCCAGACTCTCGACAACTCCTGCCACTTCGTAACCAGGAAACAGAGCTGCATCGCGAACTCCATGATGCGGTAGGGTCACTGGGAAGTCACCCTCGAGAGAGACTTCTGACGGAAGGCTACCGGAACTCGATACGGAAGTGAGACTGGAGAAACTTGGTGAACGACGAGGATGGTAGCAGGCCCCTGCACACACTACACGGATTCTTGCACCGCGTTCCGGGACTTCTGGAATTGGTACATCAAAACTGAAGACGCAATCTCGACCAGTCAGTCCAGGACTCTCGATAGATAATTGACGACACAGCTTATTCATCGTATGCTCTCTGTAAAGAGAAAGGAATTCACATCATAAACAGAGTGTACTCTCATAAAGACATCAAAGAATTTTTCAATCTTTTAATACAAATTTCTAAAACAAATAATTATTTCTCTCATTAATAATCGGACAAAAGATGCGTACCCATTGTAAGTAGGCATAGCTTTATGCGCGGGTGGCCCGATAGGTGCTATTTCGACAGGCATTATTGACTATACGAAACACACTACAATCAGTTGATTAAAATAATTCCTTGGCAAATAGTACACGCACTCAAAACTATGCGATTAAACTTATTTACGAAGTAAACCAAACTTTTCGATTACACCTTACTCCTTTGTAAGGGAGCAAATGCTATGTTTACAGCAGACCGAACAGTACCGGTTCACTGCGAGTGAAATTCTAATTGAAGCCTGGCGTGCTCTGGTGCTTATATACGTGTCCGTTTGGAACTGGAAGGGAACATAAAGGAGGGGAAAACCGTCGAGCACTCACAAAACGCGTGCAACGGCTGTTTTATCGTGTTTCAGAGCACGCACCACATCCCGTAGTATATCGTGATCCACTGACAGAAGGTGGCCCCTCCTTGAGAACGCATACACTACAAATCCAAATGTGTCATTTCCCTATCCTTTCCACGCTAGTGCACTTTTCACAAGCAAGTGTTATTTTTACATTGGATTATGTGGGAATAACAACATACTTGTAAGCGCGTAAAAAGTGACTACTGTAGGTAGGATAGAGAATCACACACTTAGATTTGCAGATTAATAACTTTGTTTTGATATTTCTAATATAGAACGCAGTTATCCCAATACAGATGGATAAGTCTTCGATCACGCAATTGATCGATTGACATTTTCTTGGCAGGTCGATGAACATATTTTTCTGTTTACCTTGATCTACGTAACGTACTGGATTGATTTCGATCGGATATGATTTAAAAAAATATATTTTTCTTGAAAATAGATCTTTTAACAAATTTCATATTTTTGTCATGTTATAAAGAGTTTGAACATCCCTGAAAATCATCTCTTACTGGACCTCTCTGCTGTTTGTACAGCCTGAACTAATAAATCTCGTAACAATTTACAAAAAAAAAAAACAGCTGGGGAACAAACTTAATTTCACATATTTCACCTCCCAACGTTCTAGAAAGGTGTATGAATTAATAGCATCAGGAGTAAACACATTTTTAGGATTTTCGTTTATATATCAGAACATTGTCGACCGCTTCCTAGCAAACATAAATTAATGGTTACGTATCGATAACGTTGAAATTTCCTACTGAAGGATACAATGGTTATGGCATATCTGATATATAACATTGTTACATCGCTAGGTAGGGAATTGTAACAATACAGAAACGTAAGGGTTACTTTGTGTTGTTTTCAATTAATTGTAAGACAAGGCTTTTCTGATAGACACGAAATCGTGATAACTTCATTACTGTTAAACGAGGTGATTTAACGTTATCATTATTTCGAAAATAGTGACGAACATTAGATAACCCACCGTTTGTTTTCAGTCCTGTCCCCATGGTAAGTACGCAGCTGTGTTCTAATTCTAATGTCTATCGCACCGTTCACTTGTTCGTTGCATAACAGCCATAATCTGCCATAACGTTTTCCTTGTAATATAAACGAAGAATATGAGTTTACATTGGGAAAATTCCCAGTTGACATCCAGACGAATTATTTTGTTCGGCATTGAATTTTACGTTATGTTTGATCACTGTGTAGGTTTTTTTGTCATTCCAAGAATGATATGACTTTGCAGCGTCAGTGACGAAGTTATACGAATAATAGCACTTAAGTGGTATATATTAGGTAGTTAACATGACCTATTTTTGGCTTATCAAGCATTTTAGGTCATTTCGATAAACGAGATTTTAACTTAATGATCGCGTCGTTTATCAGCATGTATCAATGATCGCCATTTTACAAATATTACAAGTCACCAAACGTCATTTTGATTCATAATTTTATTATTCTTCCGGATTTTCCGTCAGACGTCAAATTTTTTTTTACAAATTTGTATGATGTGTTTTTTTGATTGATGAGTAATCCCGCTGTCACGCCCTTTGCCAAGAAGTATCGACACTTTTGTAACGTCATTGATACCGACATGAGGCAATTTTTCAGAATTTATTTCACCCGAGTATTTACAACGTAATTTAGATCGTGGCACGAGAAAATTTTCGCAAAGTATTAACAGTAGAAGTTCGAAGGTACAGATGAATATTTTAACGACGTCTGGGTAGCGTCTATTACTACGAATGACTAGAATAACACTGAAACGCCGTTAAAAATTTGCCTGGCGGAAAAGATCAGCTGACTCGCTCTATGTATAATACCGTGCGGCATTGATTTCGCAAGAACAGCAGCTGTGATTATTATATTTTTTAATTCTACTTTCTTCTATATTTAAACGCCTTGCGAATATCTTCGCTCGTTCAAAAATAATTACAAAGTAAACCGTATTCGTATGGATGATAAAAACAGGGTATTAAATTTTTTTGAACAAAAAATTTTGTATTTCATTGAACACCGAAAATATACTAAATCTCAAATTTATTACGAATATCAAACAAGAATGGAATCATGCTGTTAATGAAAAATGTAAAATTTGTATCAAGTACGTTATGATAATCGAGTGTGTTGTTTACGATTACGAAGACAGTAAAATTTTCATATTGCATTTTTTGCTTAACGCTAGACAGTGCATATTAAACCGCACGGGCAATCATTAATATTGAAATGATCTTTTAATCGTTTCTGTCTTAATATAACTGTTTTTCTTTTCATTAAATCAGGTATCGTAACGATATGAAGAAAGAGGAAAATTTGTGTTATTCCTTAAAATATATTCAGTACAAAACTAACCGTGAACATTGACTAGATTCGGTAACAATTACGTTTCCAAATATTAATTTTGTCCATAACGTTATAAATTTTCTGACAAATCAAATATATTTCATACCAATTAACATAGCACGAAGATTTATTTAAAAAAAAATACGAATTTGCAAAAACAAAGTTTTTTTTTAATAATTCACCAACGACACTGATAATTCAAGTAAAAAGAAAAAAATTATTTCTGCTAAGATGCTTAGACTATTAGGCAGATAAAAAGATAACCTTAGTAATCTCATAACAGCATAAAAATAACACCCGATTTGTTATTATAGATTTCTATTTTCACACGTTATCACCTTACAAGTAACTACATTTATCAAAGCTAACGATCTTGACTATTTAATCATAATCTCCATGATAAAACGTTCGTCACGTAGATTACACACTTACGTGCATTAAAAATGTATTAAAAAAAGCCTTGGTCAGTCGCCAACTAAGCTCAAGAATCCAAATATCTAGCCAATATTCCCGAATGATAAATATCTCCAGGATAATTCAATGGGCACCATACCACGTGAAAGGCATAGTGCAAGTTCGAAAAATCATAAAGCTATAATATCAATGCTAAATCATCTAGAAGGCCAGAGAGTACCAAGAGAAAAAAACATCATTTACGGTAAACAAGAAGCGAAGCACGTCAGTTGCCACCGGAGCGAAATCCAGGGCCTCTTTGTTCCGTCCTATGTCTCTACCGAATCCTCCTTCACGCGTCATCGTAATATCTGTCAGCGTCTCTCTCGCTCTTACTCTCTGGATATTCTCGACCAGCTGGCTGGCTTGCCGGCTAGCTGGCCATATGTATCGTGGCGGCTGTAGTGGTTCTGCTGGCGACTGTAGGGTAGGGGACGAGAAGGCGGTCGATGCCGCGACTCGACGGCACGCTCGAATCACGTGCAGATCAGCGACCATCCGCGTGCTCGACCGACTCAATCACTAGACGCTCTCACGTTCTCGAGAATTCACAACGTTTCACGGAGTGAGGGCTTACCTCGTTTCCTCCTGGGCGCACGCGTAATCGAAAGACTTCGTGACTCAGAATCAGTGGACGACCGGATGATACGAACGTGGTGCAGAGGTATACACCGTGCACCATCTACAATAGAGACATATATATGGTACAATGAAGTTACTACGACGGAAACTTCATTTTGCGTAGTTTATCGTTTCCACGACGTGCGTTTAACATTTCGAGAAAGGAGAACGTACACGATTCATGGTATCTATTATACGTATGTAATCGGTGTACTTACAAAACTTTCTCACTTTCCCTGTTTTATATGTGATTGTGGAATACTTTGGAGTTTGTTTGTTTACATCTCCTTCGACGTAACGCGGAAAAATATGCGACTTGTACGTTTTGATCACATGATCGAGTTGACTTATGGAAAGTCATTGTCAATTTTTAATAGCTGTAGCACATACGGAATTATGGATTATATTTTTTTTCATTCATCTATCAAACGAATTATGTATCGATCGGTTACTTGCAACTGAGAGTATTGACTGTTCGTGACTTAAAAAGAGATTAGGGTCATGCCGTTCATAGATCTTTAGCCTAGATAATCATCTCTGCTATAAAAATTACGTTGACATATTAACGTTTTATTGACCATTGATTTATTACAATCTTAATCATGAATTCAATGATTCGTTCATGATTTCGAGATAAGCCAATAACTAGGAAATTGCAGTATCTTTTGCAGAAACTACGTAGTCACGTGTTGCAGCATGAACGTATGTAATGCCATTATGAAATAAAATATGCTTCTGTCGTTTAATCGTAAAACAGGATAAAGTCTTCTTTTAGCAGTCCACAAAGAGTTAACGTGAAGAAAAACCGGTTATTCCTTTGTTCGCTTTTTTTTAGTTTCATTTCCTTTCTACGAATCTAATAATTCAACCATACCGCTTGACTATCGAGCTTTTATAACACAGATGATGCTCAGAATGCTTAAATTTTCGGAAAGATCGATTACTTTATTCAAACAGGACGAATCGTTTCTCTTGACTACTTGGAATTCATAACTGCGCCAAGAACTGGTAGAAGTAAACAAGAGTTAACTATGGTTATCTGAAAATCTGCATCCTCTTTATGATTCATCGGTGAAGATCACGAAAACATCAGCTGTTTTACTACGTGTTAGTTTATTAAGTACACGTATATGAAAATATTTAAACAGCTTGAGAGGACTCTAATTGTAAGTGAGACTTTTTTTACAGGACACTATTTTTATCGGACGTGCTCTAAAAATCATTAGCTGTAGAGCTGGACTGACACAGAATGCTCGAGTCTATAGTCGAATCAACTTTGTGCGACGTAACGGACAAAGGCGAGATTGTCTCTAATAGTTGAGTACTATTTATATTTTATTTTATAAAATCTATAGGGACAATATATATCTAATGTTTTTTGTATGTATACGACAAGAACTGTGATTCCATTCTTTGTGCAATCTTGAATACTGAACACTATATATATATACACATATATGGAATGGACTCAAGGTCGGGGTCAATACTCCAAGGATAAGAGTATAAGAGAATCTGTGAGACTTTTTCAAACAGTACAAAATCTCTTGAAATATATATAATTTTGGATTGTCAATATCCATTGTACGAAATACATATGATTTTATATGAATCTAATGAGAATAACTGAATATACCGTTGCATGAAAAATACGATCCAGCAGCCATTGCTACGTGGTTTGGAAACTTTCTAGTGAACACAGATGTAGAAACGAAGTACAGGGTTATACATAATGCAGGGTCAGATTATTTAACGGTGTATTTTTTTTAACGGCGTGCAGCCTGTATTCTTGAATTACTTTTTAAAAGTGAAAAAAAAATCATTTATACTTAATGAGTTGAACAATTATTTATCGGGTGACACTGTATGGTATGCTTATTTACGTGCGACAGTGCAATGACGTGTTTCCCAACACGTCGTCTCTGATAATAAAGACAAGTGATTTAACGAGTCCATAAAGTCTCTTATTATTCTCAGTGAAAGTGGCCCAATTTCTTTGTAAAGGAAGGACAAATCCGAAATTGTCATATCTATAATACCATGCGTGACAGGCGTGAGAATTATACCATGTCACGAGTATACTGTAATATATGCGAAAAAAGATACACAAAACCCGTGTCACACTTCATTGGTATGAATCTTAATGCCGATGACTTACTTGCTTCGACAGTTCTCCTACAAACGATAATTTCGATTGTGATGACGATTCTTTCTGTAAGCCTGTGCTCGACGGGTCGACACTTGCAAGAGAACTAATGTGCTTGGACTGCACGTTCTTTTTATAATGGCGCCATTAGATTGATGCCACGATATACATGGTGTTCGTAATATACGTAAGAGAACAGTTAACCTGTAAGATCATGTAAAATTGATTCGACAAAGAGCAGCCTAGCTGGAATAAATTGTCCCATAGGTCATGTGAAAATAAAGAACGTACCGAGGGTAGGAGATTATTGTTAAAAATGTATGGTAAATTATTCGTCATAAATCATCGACAACCGTGAGTAAACCCTTGAAAAAATCACGCGAGAGAAAGAGGCGAAATTGTATCTGACCGAAGGTACAAAAATGTCTTTGTACTTTGTACCTGCTTGAGTTTTCTACAGATCTGATTTGTCGTCTAAAAAGATTCCCATGGAGGAAACGTTGATACCTTTTGTACTACGTGACAAGATTAACAAACTTGTTTACGTTAGCAGCTGTCACATTCAGCGATGACGACAGATCGATCACGCGTTATAAGCGAAGGCGATTATACCGGGTGATAGAAAAATTTAACAATTGTCAGTGCAAGAAGCGAATCTCAGTAGCGATTGCATAACCGATCGTACAAATGATAATAAATCTAGCCAATTTATATGTCTGGACTAAGTATTTTGTTTGCTATGCTCGGTATACGCGAAGTGAATTCTTTTTATTACTTTTATACGCTTCAGCCAAATTATATTGCGAAATCATATCGATACGTCGCAGGCGGAGGGTAGTCACTTTATTTATTGAGATAAAAGCGATATTCTCAACATCTGTAAAAAACACTATCGTCGGGAACAAATATGCGTAACGCACAGGAAACTAACGAAAAACAATATGGTTCAAAGAATCATGGAGTAAACATCCCGGCGAGAAAGTCAACGCATAGTTCGTTAACCTTTAAAATTACGTACTGACACCGTAGCTCACTCGATCTCATGTGGAGGATGAGAATCCTTAAGTTGGCGGCCTCGAATATTATCATGGGCGTAAATTCAAATTCAATTTAGTTGACAATAGTGCCGCAACATTCTCTAGCGCTATTTTTCATAACCCTATGACAACACGTAACGGAGCCACAGTGCATAGAATTGGCGAATTCGAAGGAACACGATTTTAATATATTCATGGATGTAACTAGACGTAGAATATTTCACTATGAATCATAAAATTTATCGAATACACTATTGAATGCCTAAACGAAAAAATCGTCATGCTACGAAGTAAATAAATCCGAGGTCGTTTTTCCCGCAAATAAGATTATCATGTTTTTTCAAAAGTTTGTGCGAGTCGGCAATGTTTTAAGCGTTACAGGGATCAATCGATGCGTCTGACCTAAGACGGGATTCATTATCGATCCTCGTGTTGTCTATTAATAACTATGCGTGCCCTCACACGATCACGTGGCACCTGTCCTTCGATTTACTTATCTGTTTGTCGATACCTGTAAGTAACTACACAGTTTTCTTCTCACTTTGTTCCCTGCAGTCCGAAGCGAGACAAAGAGTACGTTACGGAACAAAGGAAACACTAGCAACTAACTTCAAATGAGGATTTTCTTGAATAACAAATATGCGAATCCATCCAAACGCATTGGATCGGTATCGACAGAACTTCTTGAAAATAATGATTTTCTATGATTTCGCTTTGTCCTGTATAAACTTATCTCTTAACTTTATTCAGCACGTGGATCCTGATTATAGCCTAATCTTTATTCCATACGAACAACGAATTATGTACTTTCTACACTGTTTAACTATTTGTCCGGTTATACTATTTATTCTTCTTTATCGCAAGACGTAAACAAAAATTTTGTCCTTTGACCTAAAGTTGAGTAGCATGTGGATATATCAGCTGATTTGATAGTTTTAAGCCTATTGATATTATCAAACATAAACAATTAATACATTCTTATCAGAATTGTTGTCACTGTTTAATTGGAAAAGCCAACGTAATTGAAATCGTCGATTCATTTAAAGATATCCCATTTTTTTTCTCTCTACACTTCCTTACGATTCAAGCAGCAACGTACTTCTCTTTGATAATTTTGTGTTTACGGAAACGGGAGAAGTGATAACATTATTATTCTATGATATAAACAATTTGCTAGTTAATTTACATTTGCATTTTGTGAATTTAAGCAGAAAATAGTTTAAAAGTTCATATAGTGTATGAGTATTGTTAAGGATATTTATTTAATTTACGAACCATTATCATTGTTATTATGCTCGCTATCATATGCGTGTGTGTGTATATATATATATATATATGTATAAATATATATATATCATATCAAATGACTATATCGTTAGATTGTGCGACGCGCCATTGGTATAGTACAATATGGAGATCACGTCATGGCCTTTGAAACGTATGATGTTTACTATTAAAGTGACATTGTGGATTGAAGATATTATACAACGCCAAGGACGATTGATAAGGGTGAATCTACGTCACGTTATCGAAATTCTTCTGTTTACAACTTCGTGTGCAAGAAACGATACAGAGTGCACGGATGCATATGAGTACGTGATCGAACTCTCGTAAATTGCTATTTTGAAAAAAGTTTTTAAATTAAAATTTTTTTAAAAATTCAGTTACCTATTATGAGTGTTAATACGCAGTACCTACATTATTTATAGTGTATGGCCGTATCGAACATGAAAAAGCCATTACGCATTGTAAAATTTATTAAAAAAAATAGTTTTAACATGTGAATTAAATTTGATTAACTCTGTTTTTCACTTTTAATCCTGTTTTCTTTCTCAGCAGAGTCTTCCGTATTTAAATGTAAAGAGTGCTTACCAAGCGATGCCAAATATTTATGTTTCCCGTATCTATTTTTACATACTTTTTGTTTGGGTTTCTCGTGAAGTTTCCAAAATACGTTTACAAAATTATTTGACACAAGCTAATCTTTTTTTTTTTCATTTAATCTGACAATCCAATTCTTGGATTGGATCGCATTGACATAAGATTGCAACAGTAGATACTAATTACATTGGATACTAATTACATTGATTGATTGCGGATTGATCGAAGAATTAAAGAAGCCATTATACACGAATGCTGTATATCCTTTACCATGTTATTAACCAAGTAATCGAGCAATATCAATTAACGTTTGGTTAGCTAAGCTATAACGTGGGTGTTCTTAACAGAGATAAATTGTCTTTGCTAATCGATGAAGAAGCCTCCATTTTGTTGGTAGTAATTTTCTTTTAAATGAACAAAAAATGTTTCATTAGACTTTCCATGTTTGTAGTAAAATTTTTCTACTGATAAAGAGTCAAGTTTCTTGACCCATTTTCAAATCACAATCCTGCTTCTTCGTTGCAAAAGCATATGCGATCGATATTAATTAATGAACTTATGCTAATATGTATATACCAGACTACCGTGTATTATATTCCACTAATGGCGCGTTAAAATTATCACGTGGGGCAATGTCAATAACAGATCATATTTATCGTTTTCATCAAATCTGTTCCAATTAAGAAGTAATTGATGCAATCAGTGGGGGTCACATTCATCACTGACATATATCCCCAGGCTACTACCATTTTACAATATATAAATGTCGTTAGAAATATCTTAATGGTACACAAAAGTTGCTTATGCGTTCTGAAATGCATTGCATGTTTATTTCGAGCTGGTAAACAGAGGCTGATTCTATTTAAAGATTTTAAAACCACAAAGTTTTGTAGCAATCGTGAGAAATATACTGATATGAAAAGTACAATGTTATCAGTCAACGACATGTTAATGACTGCGCTACTGAACCCCCTGGCTTGTTGTTAAAGATCGAGCAGTTATGATTACAGTACTGAGATTAGTTAATGATGCGACTACATTGATCCATCTCGTCTCAATATAAGCATTTGTAATATTTCATTCTGGAAACTCAAGTGCGATAACACATATCATTTACCATTTTCACTGGCCATATCAACGGCTACATTTCAGGCTATTCAAAAGGACTAAAAATAAGTTTCGTACTTCAATTAATTTTAGTGTTTAAAAATTCCGTGTCCTTCTTAGCTGTAATTTATATAGGATTTGCGCATCGTTTCTTCCGTCCTCGTAAACATCCTTTACCGAGAGAACATGTATGGAATAAAATATACTTGAGAATTATACAATTCCTATGGATTGCGGAGGAGAATTAGCAGTTATGACAATCCTGTCATAAAATACCTATCGCTTCATATTTATTTAATCATGTAACAATCAGCACGATGGATAAAGTATGTATGGAATGGCTAATGCAAGATCCTTTGTCTGATTAGGCTGCGTCAAAGTTTAACGGCAAGTATAAGAATTAATTTACTCCCAGCAATACGGAATTGACGTAACTGACGTACGGACAGTCAAATGTTCCAAAATATCCAGGAGTCAGATTGTCAAACAGGGCAACATTTTAGGAGTAAACAAATTAAACACTCGAGATACCCACGGATTCACACAAGCTTTGTCAAAATATGTTTTCTGATAAAAGTATACACATACAGTCCCAAGGATACAAACTTGAAGCTCATTATCATTGGTACAACAACAAAAGCATAACTACTCCGTTCTATTGATCGTGTGTTAACACATAACGCGTCATTTACTGCAAACATCGAATATCTAGCTGCTTGTCGTGTGACGTACCTGGGAGTTGACAGCAATGGCAGTGATCCTTAACAGAACAACAGCACAATCAATGTTTCGTTGGGAATTGTCGTTGTCCTGTCCGAATTTTCAGTACGATGTCTCTTCTGTTTGAACTTTGAATCTGCACGACAAGTCGTACAGTCTCCGTTCTATGGAAGTTACTGAGGAATATTGGTAATGTTGAGGGCATACCCAAATAGAGGGCGCTTCAAGGGGACGTCTCGCGCCGACTCAGAAAGGACTGCATAGTTACGTCGGAACTATGGAACATCATTGATCCATTTTATCGGGGTTCTATGGCCCCTAGTATAAAGCGAAACTTCACACTTTCAAATTTTAGATCGAAGGACAATGCACGGTGCAGGTCAAGCATGCGCGGGTTGTTTTTTAATGGCGTTATGGAGTTGTGCATTTATTTCGATGTTGTATATGATGTCTGATTCAATGTAGCTATACACTTTATAGAGAAGATAAATATTGATGATGGAGAATTCTTTTACCGTGGTTCAACTGTGTCGATATTGTTTAGATGTATTTACCGACTGTTATAGCTGTGATGTATTATGAGGGTATGTTGCAGATCCAAGGGTAGTTTCCTACACTCGGTATTTTACACTGTGACGGTACTCGCAGTAGAGGTCAATACACACCTTCGTGACTTTTGTTACAGAATTCTCTTACTGTCTTGACTATAATTATACTGGATTTAGTGATCTATGCTGGACTATTTCATTAGTTATTGTATCTGGAATATCTTGGTTTATTTAGTAAGAGGGACAGCTCATCGTCTTGATTTTTGAGAGGGTAAATACATTGCGTTGATAATATTTGATTATTGATAAGCATCATCATGCTTCGTTGGTACAGCTGGATTCTTCATATTTACTTGAATATAACGCTGAAAATAGATTGTACTATGGTTCGAACATTTTTTATCTTTTTTGTCATGTTGCCGATGCATTGTGACTTTCAGGCCGTTGAACGACGAGTTTGGAAGTGTGCCAGTCGATTTCTATGCGGCAACCACGGTTAAATTGAAACTGTAATATATTATCTCTTTTTATTAAGCATACGAAATTTAAATTTTGATCGGATATATAGGTACTATTGTTCGGATATTATAATCCAAGATATTCGTGAGTGCCAGTAGATACGATTGATTGATCTACTTCGTCATTTTACGTTAAAATACAATAAATATCATACTTGATCATTTTAAATATTCTTAACTATGCTGTGTCACTGGTTTAAAATTAAATTTGTTTATATCAAAATATTATTCTCTACTAAAGAAGTATAGGTCAGCGCATATCGATAGGAAACCAAGCGAGCCAGGCTGTTCCGGATACCCATAGATCAAGATACCAACTGAAATACCAACGTTAGGTAAATGTACCCAGAGGTGGCGCTGACTCTTAACCATTCAAACTTTATTCGACCGTTAGGAAGACACGAGAATGCCTAGTCTATCTTCCGTCAACGGTGCAGTTTCTTCGATACAAAATCCTTTATCTTAGATCGATAAAGTCGACGTTCTCTCATTGCTTGAGTATCAGTTTCAGTGTGACTTTTTTGATGGAATTAACACGTGCGCGAAACAAAACTTGATCATACAGTTACTCTAAAGCTTGGAAGTAGGTTACTCCTCGTGCCTTAATTACACGCAAAACTTTGAAGTAGCAGCTAAAAATAATGCAAATGATATACAGCAGAGGATAAACACAATTGTGGCAGACTGTATTTTTTCCGTGTACACAATCCCACAATTATGGAGCTTAAGTAAAAGAAACGTTGTGTCAGACTAATGTGGAAAAGAACGTTTAATTGTCAAGTAGGTAGGAAAGAAAAGAAAACGAAGATGGATGCAGAATTACATTGGTAAGCCACAGTCATAATTTATATCCAGCCACAAAGTGTATAATTAGAACCCATTTCCCATTTTGTCCTTAAAGTTTTGTCAGGTCGGAAATGAACGTTAATACCTTCCAGTTGAAGATAGTCCTAAAAGATGCATGACGCTGTCAGAAAAGAAATGCTTACATTTTTCAGTCACTTTTTCATTACTCCCAAATATTTACCAACATCCAGCATAGAATCTATCGATAAATATAATTTAATCGACTTACCAGTCAGGATATTTTTTAGCATAAAATTCTTTCCGTGTAAACAGACGACGATCCCTGTAGTTGTCAACTATGTACCATTCACCTTCTTCATCACACTTCCTCATTGAGTTCGACACGAAGGAACTTTCTAAATTGTATCAAGTTTAGGTGGGTGAGATGGGCAGGAATGGATCCATAATGTGCAAACTCGATGATTAGGGTAGAGCATCGCCAAGACGAAAGTATGATCAACGGTAAACAGCCATGATACGGAATAGCAAATTTGAAGTACCGCGATTACAGTATAATCCTACGAAATATGGCGTTTCTTATGTTGCCAATCTCATATGGGAAAAGTAACGAAAAAAAATGTATACTACGGTGACACGAAAAACTTGGAAACTTAATCAAAATTTTCTTTTACCCCATTCGGACTCGATTATTCTGCCATGTCGTGTGATAGATTTACGTAAAACTTTTTGACATCTACCAGTCATCCTTCGACAGAGTGCGCCCACGTCCGTTGCAAACGGATATTAAAATAGAATTTTTTTGTTTGACCAAGTGTCACAACGTCGGATAAACGTGCTTCGTATTTCTTTGACTTCAGATTTAGTACAGTCTGTGGCTATAGTCACAGAGGGTAATACCAGTCGACGTGATCTAAGATTAGTAAGAGAGGCATGACAATACGATGAGGTTGGGTATAGGTTTTGTTTGGCGAGCCGTCAGGAAACTTGGTGTATCGTTGATATTGTATGCATTGTATCAAAAGGGATTTTAAAGGGAAGACACCCTTACGCTTGCCACTTATTAAACAAATCCACCCTTGGTAGTAACTGTAGGTACCGTGTAACCTTTCCCTAGTTTTGGAATATCATTCCCCCGTTGATTCACCCTCCTTCTGTCGTTCTCTCTCACTCTTACTCTCTCGATAATTTTCGTATTTATCGGATTAATCCACCATTTTGGGACGGATAGGGATAGATTTTGGATAGATGGTTTCCAGCTGCCGTTGCCACGAGCCCAGTCTGTTAAGCCGCTTATGCTAATGCAAGATTTTTGCGCTTTTTTGGAAACTACGTAATCCGACAGGGACAAGGATTTTCAATAATTTCGCTCGAATGGAGTGATAATCGGTTCGGAGGGGAGTAAAGACTTTTTCTTGCTAATAAAGGCTGGGATACACATACCGTATTCTGAAATGTTTGTAACATTAACATCTGTAAGCTGAAAAAATTTTTAATAGCATAAATCACTTTTTTTTTTGGTTGATAAATCATTGATTATTCATTACTGTACCGATAATGCGATATTTAGCTGTTTCTGCTTTTTTGCTATTTCTTTTAACCATTGCTAGCTTAACTGTAACGCACGCCCATGATATAGATGGGTCTCTGGAATATCGTATGTAACGAGAAATCGATATATCGACCGATTGAAGTCTGTTGAATATGATAGAACGTACTATAGCTCGCAAAGACAATACGCTAAGCGTATAGTTATTTGAACCCTTTCGTTATCATGTTAATTATTAAAGTAAGTTTCAACCCTTATGAAACATAATAAAATCTATGTCGAATGTTATTTGTTAAGTAAAACATATCCTAAGAGTAGTTTAAATAATTGCTAATAAATATGCAAAAGATTCTTTAACCCCTGCGGTTTTATCAGAGGTAATCCAAAAAAACTAGAGTAAGGACGCGTCACGCTAATTCCGTACGTTAGATCTGGTACAATAACTAAAAACTGTCCTCTCCACCTATAAATCTACGTTAGGCAAGGCAATTTACGAGAGATTACAAGTTACAAATTAGCCTCATATATTGAGGGATTAGATCCCTCTTGATACGGAATTGAAAGGAAATCTGGCCTGAGTAAATATACTGTTATGTATGTACGTTTCAGCCATAAAGTTTGGCTAAGGGCCAAACGCGTTAACCGCTAGATTCGTGTTCTATATCGCTCTATGTATATACACCTATGGGAATATAGGGTACGTCAACGTTTCCAAAGTATGACGAAGGACTGGAGAATATTCAAATAGAAATATCAAAGTTCCCTTTAATATCTATGCAAATTCCAAATTTCGTGGTTCGAGTTTTCGCGTTTAATGCGTCTCACTCGTCCTTTACGAATCTACAATATTATGTATCACGAAACTATTAATTCCAACGCTTCATAGTTGTCAGGCTTGAAGTTGTCATCAATTTAAGAGTTCGTACGAACACGTCTTTCATTATTGCCCCACAATTGGTAATCAGGAACAAAAGAACTTTCAATACCCCCAACACGGACTCAACGTTAAGTAGAACATTGTTATCGACCATTATGTGATTTCCTTTAGTAAGACCTTCGAACAATGAAATACTAGATGGCACTGCGCAGTGCTGACTAGATTATGATTTACAGTGCACGTTGAAAATTGTATTAGAAAAAAATATTTACCGTGACACGCGTCGGCGTAACGCTACTAATTTTTCATAATGCATTCCGCGTCGAGGGTTTATCGAATTTTCTCAACATCAAAAAGTTCTGCCGTCAATTTTGGCATAGAAATTGTGCAATCGTATCAACGGACGAATGTATTTCTACGGCGCTGTGCTATACTCCATAACCTAAATAGAAGTTTCGAGTTTCATAGCAGAGAATTCAGTGCTGTGCGGATAGAAAACATGACAGGCCATATTGCTACTATGCGATTCAGTGAAGGTTCTGAGAGTACGTGAGAAAAATTTTGGTCGAATGAGATTCGAGCAAATGGAATTGGTATAATTTAATTATAAGTTTATTATAGAAGGTACTCGCGAAGTCATTTTCATAGTCGTAAATATCCAAGTTTGTTTTTCCTACGTTATAACAGTACATCCTCGTACTGAATTTCGTGCTGACAAGTTTCTCGTTTGTTTTTCTTATGTGTTGATTCGTCGAAAACTTACAGGATGTTGCATACGCTGTGTATGATTTTCTGAGCCTTGGGCGACTGGTATAGGATCGTTTGAAATATCCTTAGAATATACTACCAGTAGTGTCTACCGTGTGTCGAGGATATAATTTATTGTAGAGGAAGCTTTCCGTGACTAATTTGCCATGACTAAATCACGGCCCTACACTACACTCGACTCCACTCGAACACAATATCGGAATACTTTGGGCAGAATGGCGTATCTCTCTGTCATTCGAGTTTGTGCTTATGAAAGAAGGGAGGCCAGTGGGGGCTGGAATATTGTTAACGTTTCAGCCGATTCGATTCGCGTTAACTGGCGGATATGAAAAATGTAAAACAGCTCCTAACGGGTGGGACCACGTATAACCACGGTTTTACGTAGCCGTAGAAATCAAAGGATACACAACTTTTGTATAAAATTTAATGATCCTAAGTAACCGTAGTACCGTTTATAGACAACAAAAATTTTAATCGCAATTCAAGTATCCTAGATTACTTAATTTTTAATGTAAATAATTATGTACTGTATCTAAAAGGTACTCGACTCGAATGTACCAATTTTTCCTGAATACCCGGTAATAAATCCTCTTCTGGATTCATACTTCTCTCCAGTTCATCGAAACCCCTGTGAGTGAATAAATAAATTGGGAAGCACTTTCTATCATCAAGTAGGGAAGCTTCCACAAGTTTATGAATACGAGCACGGGCCATTTACCAATCCCGTGTTTTTGTGTTGGAAACCACGTAAAATTCGTCGTTTTGGGCGGTGCCGCTATTAATGGCGAATAGTTCGTGGCCGTGTCGTGTTCGGAATAGAGAGAGAGAGAGAGAAGAAAAAAAAACTGAAACGTAAAGGAGCATCGTAAGTCCTAAAGCATCACCTGGGATCAGTGTGTCCTGCACGAGCTGTAGTCACCCGATCGGAAAATTGCCGTAAAATTGCCTCAAAAGCGATATTTTATTCCTTTCAGGCGCGCGCTGGACCACTCCACAGGGTGTTTATGGGATTTTATGGACTCGTGACTCCCTAGGACATTTTTAGGGGATTCCCGTAGGTTGGTAACACCTGGCCGTGTGATTTTTAATACGCGTGTCGTATCGCATGCCAAGAATCGTTTTTTTTTTTAAATTCATTAGACAAAATAGTAACCAGCATGCTTTTATCGATTTATCAATTTTATTTGGATTCATCGTTAACGATACGCGAATACTCGCAGGATTTTATTATCGTGCGAAAAAATTGTTCCTGACTGTTCGATTTTGGACAATGCCTCTATTAGCGCAATGATGGATCTCTAATCAGTGGGCGTCGGCGACTCTTACTACCCGTTGCACGCGTACATTCTGCGACACGTGAACGGAAGTGGGTAGCCGCGTTGCGAATCGTTGTTACGTTGCAATTTTATTTCATTGTTGTTACACATAGGGGAATCTGCAATAAAGTTACATTAAATACGATTACTAAGAACGCGAAGCTCCATTGTCGATAATAATAATATTTTATCTTTTTTTTGAAAATAAATTTTTCATTCTTCTCTGTTATTATATATGTATACATTATTCACAGTAAAAATCGGCTCATAACCTGGCGATGCGGTGAATACATTTTTGATATCGTCCCCATAGCATTCCTTGTCATATTTCGTTCGTACCCGTATCTTCATAATCGTTCTTTGAAGTAACCTATACTAAACATATTTTACATAGAGTCTTACAGTACCTTCCCATAGGCCCTCAGTCGATATACGAAGTGATGAATTTCTAACACGTATCCGTATCGTTAGAAATAGGGTGCAGGGAAATTAGAGCTTTATAAAAGGATTCGGTTCAAAGGTTTTAGTTGCGACGTCATTGCCCAGTCATTTTTCGTCGAGTTAGTTAGACATAAGTAAAAGAGCGACGGCAGGAGCTATTAGCGAATTGACCGTCGCGAAAACGGCGTGGTAACAGAGTAAGATCAAACGAAAATATTTTATGGGAATTTATTCATCTTTTTAATTGGCGATTAGATTTGCGAAAAGGACCCGAGGGTCTTAATGTAACAGGATTTTCTGGTCTCAAGGAACACAAAGAAATAATGATTCCCTTAACTGATTAATATACATTAATATTCTAACCTTAATATCAATATCAATAAATACCAGCAAAAATACTATTGTCACAATCGATAAGCACTAGTCAACTTCCATAGATTATCGAATTGCTCACCGAGAAAATGTAATCTGTAAATTTGTAGAAAAGTTTAAAGAAAGAAAAAAAAAAGATTAAAGAACAGGGAAACCATCTCAACTCGAATGCACTGAAAAATAGAGATAATGGAAGACACTGAGACAAATCAATTGTTCGCTATGGAATATACTTTAAGTACTTTATCCCATTGTTCCAGTATACACAGGGAAGATGGGCTTAACCTTCTTTTTATCCAGAATGACTGAAGCACCAAGTCTCATGATGTTTCACGGGCCAGTCATTACATCCCATGATATTCTCACGGCTTAAATCTTAAACGCTCCAAGTGAATAGAGGAGCCATAGATTCGTAGGAGATTCTAGTGAATTGAGTCGAGTTAACAACCCATGGGGTATCCGTATAACGTCGGCCGCTAACGTAGCCTCTTCTACGCGTGTCAAAACAAAAATACTAAACTTCCGAGTACGGAGTATAAGTGGTCCTGATGGGGTGCTGATGCTGGATGCTATCCGGCGGGTATACACATGCACTGGGAAATTACCGAATGATGCATGCTAGGCTGATTCCGAGAGGAGGGAGTATTTCTTATTGTTGCGAACAATACTGGGGAAACAATGTAGCATCACTGACAAAAGACCATCGACGTGTAAGGTATCCATTTTGCCAGTTTCGCGTAAAAATTCGGATCCCTTTATTTACAATACCTATATATGCGTCGAGTTTATCCATACACACATATATAGTACCCGTGGATGATACCAGTGGTATGTCAAATTTTTTTATTTCTTTTTTTTTAACTTTTCTAATGGAACCCTCGAAGAAACGTAGAATAAAAAATAGGAGGATGCCCGCGGCTTCAGACTTGTCCTTTGGGACGCTTACCAGTACCGAGGTACAGTTTTTCAGTCTGTCTTCCGTTATCGATCTAGATTTTCTGCGCTTAGGTAACGAAGGAGAGTTCTAAAACGCGTAACGTTGCCTGGAGCGATTCCTATACGTGGATACGATAGAGATCGAGAAGATCCAAATCAAAATATTCGCAGAGCGATATCCCTCTGAATCGAGTGTTCGCGTTTGTTGGTTTTTAGAAAATAACGGAAGCGACAACTTCAAGCGGATATTCATGTGTAACGTTTGAAAAGGGTTGAGAGCGATTTGTCGTCTCGTTCAAATCGTTCAAAGTTTGTCGCTACCGATGCCCAGATATCTTTATCCTTTATAACTTGGACAATGGAACGGAGACGTATGCCGTTTCAGTCCTGGGCTTCTATGGCAAGAAAGGATTTTCGCAAGTTTTTAGCCCTTTTTCAATGAGGACACACACACACACATATATATATATATACTATTACTTCTTCTCTCTTGAAGCTTTCAATTATTTGCTTGGCGTGCCACCAAAAGACATCTCGAATTGTATTTACCATTCCCATGATTACTCCCGGCTTTTCTATTCCCTCCTTTATGGCTGACCAATGGCGTGCTATGCTACTCAATGGGATGTTCCTTTGTCGAGTGCTCCATGAAGAATGCACTTTTTACCAGGTGAAATGAGCCGAGCTAATTTTGGATTTTACCAAAGAGGAAGAAAAAAAAGGAGTAAGTAAATACCATATACGTTTTCTCTGTCCAGTCGATCTCCTCCCCCAATTTTATGTGTATGCACTAGCTGTATAGATAAGCATGTGAGCCTGTATGTGTAATCTTATTTATATTTTTTATTTTATAAAATAAGAATACTGGCTGACTAAACGTCACTGTCGTCACTATCAGCTTAGCATTGAATATGGCCTTCGGCTTGGTTGATGCTTGAAGGTTGGGATATGCTTTTCCTTACTTATCTATACGGGACGCGTATAAGGTATTATTGGAAATAAGGGGGAGAGATAAGGGTACGTAAAAAGATGGGGCTTGTCAGGATTGATTAAAAAATCCAAGGGGTTGCTAGATTTCACGATCTCGACCCGTCACGTGTATACGCACCGTGCTGTTTTTTCCCTATGCTATATCGATCTTTTGCTTCTTATTCGCGTCAGCTTTATTAAGGTATTAAACTTGGTTCAAGTTTTTTGCCAATCGCACAGAAGTTCGGGTGGTGCAGACCATCTTTCTGTGATTCCTATGCACATCGTTGTCGGTAGTTTTGAAGTCGGGATAACTTTTGCCCTACTCTATCGCGTCAAATCATCACCCTCCCACACACCCTCCCTTCACTCTCGCCGTACCCACCGGCGACGTCGGGAACGAATATTTTTTTTCTCTCGGTACAAAATAAGGTAGCGTCCCTTCTGAGAAATATTTTCTTGAGGGAATGTCTGGGGTGGCAAGCGAAGCTATATATATAATTAAGCAGACTGGTAAATTGCGTTTTATAAATCTTTGGTTATCGTTTTATTGGTATACACTTGGTTTACATAGTAGAGAAATTTTTTTGGAATTTCTTTAAAATATGAAAAGCTACCTTGAAACGTTATAGTCCACGTATATTCATATCGTTGTATTATCGAATATATTTCACGGAGTACTGATCCGGAAATCCAGTGGCAAAAGGAGCCCCTTTTCGCATCCCTTAATATTTTCGACACGCCCAGGGACGAATTTGAACCAATAGTATGGTTCTAGTTCGGGAGGGGTTGCTCCGAAATTAAAATATCCTTGATACGTAATGACGTGAGATACTCGAGTAATGGCATACACGTACACACGTACAGTACATTCATGGATCGTACAACCCCCGAGGGTTGCGACCCTTTTAAAATCATGGAATATATATATATATAATTTTTAGCTATAGCATATGCCGAGATGCACATTGTATTATTCAATATCCCATAAGATAACGTTACTATGATTTTTAATGTGATGATGGGGTTGCCGGCGAGTCCAGGGCTGTAACATTGTAACGGGATTAGCTGTTCCTATTAAGGGTTTCAAATGGTGACTGTACGGGACCGCGTACTTGGCTTGTACCGAATTGATTTTCTTAATACATATGTATACTATATATATAAAATTATAATTACGCTAATCATTCACTAATTAATTTCCATTTCTGTTAATAACAATACTCTCGCGTAAACTCATTAAAATGTTGTATTGAGCTATTTAAAATCAAACCTATAAATAGAAGCTGATGTAAATATACGAATCATTTTATTTAACTATTTTTCATCGATCGGTCTATGTGTCGTGTAAATAATTTTTGAATTGAAGTGTCAGATTGAAAGAATACGACTATTTATTTTTGCCTTTTTTATTATTATTAATATCCTTCGAAATGGACTGTAGTTTCTTGTATCGAGACAGACAGGTGTAGACGATCGTGTCGTTCACACGAGGCGAAACGCGATAGATGACGCAGCAAAAATATTGACGTCGATCGTGACAGCGGATACTCAACGTTTTACGTTAAACGTTAATTTTCCGCTTTGTGACTTTCATGGAGGGTGTTGTTGCGCTTAGCGCCAAGGGCAATGAAATACGTACGATCGGTGTGATCTAAAAACAGACTGTCGTATGTACGTGTATATTCCCAGTGGGTATGGTGGGTATAGGAGAGACAATCGCTACTTGTTTTTTTTTTCCGAACCTGCGCCACGTAATGAGAGGTCATTAGGAGTGTCGTTTTTCCTATTTCGATAATTTAAATTTAATTGTTCGATGTGGCTGCGCGTATGGCTTTATATATAGCCGCTTCCTGCATTCGCATATAACTCAGGTGAAAATAGGTAATTTTGATCCCTCGTGTAGATTACTATGTAAATTGAGCAAAGCGTCTGAAACTTTGGCATGTTCTTCCATGAAATTGGAATATTGCATAAATACGTCTGCCAATTCTGAGCTGCTATCTTATACGTTATTACAGTTTAGTAAGGGATACCCGAATAATGTATAGTACCGTCGACAGTCTGTATCTGGTTAATTGTGATTTTCTGAAAACGTTGGTTTAAAGTTTTTTTTTTAAATCCCTTCTCTTTTGTTTCTAAATCTCCTTAATCCAGTGCTACTGCCGTGCCAAGAAAGGCTTGCGAAGAAGACACCCTTAAGTAGGTGTCTTCAACTTGACAAAAGCAGCTTATCTCGATTACCTTCTCTCGATTCTTCAGCACGTTCTCGAGAGAGGTTGATAAGAGTTTGAAGAACAAAGGTGAAAGTATCACGGGATCGCGAAGGGATAATCGAAGTTAAATGAAAAAAGAATTGTGTAAATTGGCAAAAATTAGGAAAAAAAAAAATTGGGTAGGATATATAACTTTAGAAATGACCACCCGTCGAATTAACGCCTAAAATGCCCTACTCATTCACCTTCCCTAGGGACGGCATCGTGCTCCCTGTCGGTTAGGGTGCTGGTAGGGTACCTACAAAGGGCGGGGCCCTTAACAAAGGCCCCCCAAAGAATACCAACCCCTGGGTGGAGTTAGCACCCTGTATATATCTGAGCACGGGCCCTTTTTTGGGTTCAGAACTCGGGGTGACTCCGAACCGTGTAGAACCCTGGATATTTATTTTCTCCAGGAGCCTCTCCTAATACCAATTGCTTCTACGAGGTGTTTCCTGGATCGTGTTGATGTCGCGATAAAAATACGAATTTTCTGTGATACGTACTGTGTGAAGATAATTAAGACCGTGAAAGCATAAGTGAATACTCGTACTCGTGAGGGGTGTGAAAAGGTGATTGGGAGAAACTTCAAGATGTCTCGTAGCTTCCTGGTGGATTCGCTGATCGGCAATAATTCGCCACCGTCTTACCCACTGCCCTACTACGGGAATCAGTTACCGAACTATATGTTCAACTTTTTCAACCTGGGTCTGGGCTATCAACCCGTGAGACCGGTGCCTAGACCGCCGGCATTGCCAGTTCCTGTTCCTCTGAGTCCTCCTGGGATCGTTGGTCTGCCACTTCCGGGACAGAGTCCTCCGTCGCCATTGAACGTCTCTACGAGCAGACTCTCAGGTGAATATCTTCATGGTATATTAATAAGGTTAATGGCGGTATGTGGGAACACAGTGGATGTATCCTTATTAATGATAATGTCCTTCGGGATTTATTCGGGTGCACGATGTCTCCTTGACTCGCAAGTTGTTATAGAAAATTTTGTAAATTTTAATTGTAACTAATTCATTTTATTTCCTTTTTACAGATATCACCGTGCCGCATGAGTCACCTTCGCGAAACAGCACCCCGACGCCACCGCCGAAGTCTCCGAATTCCATTGCCAGTAGCTCCAAGAGAATTCGTACTGCGTTCACTAGTACCCAGCTATTGGAGCTTGAGAGGGAATTCGCTTCTAACATGTATCTATCGCGTCTGAGGAGGATCGAGATTGCTACGAATTTACGGCTGTCCGAGAAGCAGGTGAAGATTTGGTTTCAAAATCGCCGAGTCAAGTATAAGAAAGAGGATCTGCCAGCTGGTCAGAGTCAAAAGTGTTGCTGTTTGAGAACCTGCGGGAAGAAGAAGGATGGCTGCGCTGATGAGGGCCGGAAGTGCGACCAGGATGAAGTCAGCCAGGAGAAATTTCGGGACGCTCGTCAGCAGGATGTTGAGATTAGAGGACAACAGGATGAATCCTTCACTATCAGAATGAGACCTTCCGGCGGTTCGGAGTTTGCTAACGATAACTCGTCCTCTTCTACTTTCGAAAATTCGACTGGCTTAACAGTGGGAATTGATGCTGAGTACCGACGCAGATCTTGTGGTGACGAGAAGCCAAATTTACAGCAACAAACTATGACTTGTGATCTTTTACCATCTATTCGGGATGTCCATGATTTGTCAAGAGGTTCTAAGCGAGCGGCGAATAGATCAGAAGAGTCGGAGATGAAGAAAAGAAGAAGTGAATCGCCATATGACTCTCATATTCAAGAAACCATTGCTACTCCGGTATACAGAAATCGTAATTGCACAAAGCATACCGTCGAACATATTGTAAATTCTTAAGACATTTTAAAAGACTCTTTTATAGCAACGTGAAACAGTTCAATTTCTATTTGACGGCAATACGATATTTTTGCCTTATTTATTAGAACCCAGTGCAGCCGGTTACGTAGCAGCTCAAAAATTGATTGTACATATTGTATATATTTTTAATAGAATCTATATTGTCAAGAATAATTGTATATTTTTACTACGTACCATAGTACAAATTCGAAGGAAATAAAAACAACTAAAAAATATATTCTGACATTTCTTTTATGGCATTTCCACTATCTTATTTCTATACAACAAATTTTACTAAAAATACAAACTACCTTAGTTCAATTATGAGAGATGTACGTTTACATATGAATAGCTTCATTTATTCGTTTTCTTATTCTCATAATACAAACTTTGAATAACTTGGCAGTAAACATCTATAATATTTGCTGTACGCTTCCTACTCGTATACTTTATGTCTCGTTCTAAGTAAACGATTTCCGTATGCTACACAGCGCAATAAGCAGTTACAATAAATAGTCCCTATCCAAGATATTGTATCGCTTAAATAGGTAACTTGAATTCGTAGCGTCACACATTCGATTTCCATCAGATTAAACAAGTCTCCCACAGTAACTTTTCCATATTCTCACAATTCTTGAAGTAGCAACCCGCCGCATTATACCAAACCCAGTGAAAAGCCACGGTAAAGTCGTGAATCAGGGAAAAATTTGTCAAGAGGGAATTCCACTTTGGGTTAAATTTAAGGTAAAACGCAGTTAATGGTGT
>JARQTI010000374.1:1297301-1359053 GCA_030142655.1 Trachelus tabidus
TCGTGAATCAGGGAAAAATTTGTCAAGAGGGAATTCCACTTTGGGTTAAATTTAAGGTAAAACGCAGTTAATGGTGTTAAAGAGCAGCCGACACAATGTCACTCTCAAAAATGGTACAATGGAACACTTGTATCACGAAAGACCCAGCATGGGGTCTTATGCCTTACACAGTATTTTGGGCTCCCTTTTTTCAGGATCACCATCGTAGACCGTACTATACATATTCTACACAATCTGCGTAGTTTACGCACTATACCATAGTACTACAGTACACTATAGGTACTACACGACACAACACAAGAAACGTCACGGCATTATTTTCAGCTCCATTCATGAAAGCAACAGCCCAAGAATTCTCCATTCATGACTTTAGTGAATGGGCGTTCGTAAGGTCACATGGTGAAATAAAAATTGTCACCTTCGATTCCTTTGACTGAAGTCGGTCCTTTTGATATCACCGCCGTTAAATGACGTTTAGCGATTTCAATGCAGTCAGGTGGTAGCCAAAGTCGCTTAGATGTTTCTTAGCATTTTCCACGCCACTTGTCCTTTATTAACGCCTCTCCTACGCGACTGTACGACATTTACCTATTGTTGTGCCTGTTCGTGACCGTACTTTAGATTCCAATGGTTACACTCGGGACAGTTCTACGAAATAACGTAGAATCGCGAAGAAGATTCCTTGGGTCCATTAACGGGGCCCTTGACAAACGTGAGTATACCTATGTATATATACAGTGAGATTTTTAAGGAGGAGATTGAATTTGTCGAGAACGCCATTTTCTTCCAGAATTGTTGGAGGCTCTTGAAAACTTTGAAACTGGTCCATGGAGATACAATCATTTGAAATATATCAATTTTAAGTACTAATTAGTAAAACAATCTAGATTATACTTTTTATATATATTTTTTTGTGACGTTACATGCTGACGGCTCTTTTTGAAAGGTTTATTTCCCGTATATTTCGATGGAGTGGACTTACCGCTCTACGACAGTCACATACGATCACCTAAGGTATCGTTAAAAAATGTAATCTTTTTTTCTTTTCTCTTAGTCGATTCGATCTTTCTTTATACTATCTAACACCAACCGTAACGACGCTGTCGATCTTGACGGGAAGCTCATGAAGAAACCACCATGATGCCAATATCAAGCTATAAGGAACTACAGAGGGAACGTGACCTAGTCGTTGTGGACACCTGATGACATTCAGCCCAGAAAAAGTTCCTGAAAAAGGGAGCCGGGAACGAGCTAGAAGGTCTTATCGAATATAGCCTCGGAGACGGGGAGACACAAGAGACGCTATAAAGAGCGTGCGGTGTTACAGATCAGACCCTTTTCTCAAGAGAATCTCCAATATGTAGTCGTAAGGAGGGATAGCTACTGTAATGAAAGCGAGCTATCAGAACCCAAGCGCCCGAGGATATACCGAGCTGGGGATAACCGACAAGTACAAGAATGTCGTTGCCACTCCGAGAGCGTGGACAATGGAGAGGATCAGTCCTCATCGAAAAGACTATCGTAGGACCTGGCCTGGATGCTTTCCAGATCTCCGATCGGAAAGCTCACGAGAATAAGGATCCAATCCACCGAGGAAAAGTAAGTCCAAGAAGCGAGCGTCTCGTCGTAATTGTTACTTCTCGAAATCCGTTAGGGAAAATCTTCAATGGGCATATGTTATCAGGAATAATACAACATGTTGATAATGACGATTATGAACTAAACGATTTCAAATCTTGAGTTGAAAAATGAATTTCGAATTAGGGCGCGGATTTTTTTAGACGCCATAATAGTACGCCGCCGACGGACAAACACTGAACTAAAGATTCATCCTGCTTCTTCTAGCTGTCGCAATTGTGGGTGGTAATTTAGAGACAGGCAGTCAGATTAGTTAAGGCAGGGATCCAAAGCTATCTACACCGATCCAGCTATCGCAGGAACATCTTCGTTTGCTATCGGTGAGTCTCTTTCGATCATTAAAATCACGAACTCTCGTGCATAATCTTAATGGCTCGTTAAGTTTGCCGATCGAAAGTAATTGTAGAGTAATCAACGTCCCGAAAGAAACTGTCATTCTCGACGGGGTGGACAATCTCGAGAAATATCGACACGAGATTTCATGGTTATGTTGTGTATAGTATTGTTTTACATTATCCAAAACTATCTTCAATTGCTCTTTTTGTTTTCTTAATGCATTTTTGTCCTTATAATATTTGTCATAATACTTTCATAATAAACTTGAAGTCTGGTGAGAAAGAATCCGTTTCGCTAGACGGTGGAACGTACTCCAGATATCCATGCGGATATCAGGTGTCAAAAATTTTCATTTAATTTTTTATATAGACTTACGTTGTATTTAGGTAAGAACATGACAATATATATCGGAGAGTAAATAGCGCTCTCTCGGACGCAATAACATTTCCTAATTTATTATGACTTCCTTGTTTACTTTCGAACTTGCCAGCGCGAGTTACTCCGAAATAGGCATCTAACTAAATTGCTTTGTTTAATCAGACACGTTTCTGCCTAATGCCAACACCAACTTAAATGGGAAGGGCCCTTCGTTTGCTTTATCTGTGAAACGTGTGATTCTCTTCTCTACTCAAATACCGAGCGTTGAATACTAATAGACTGTTAAAAAATTTACTAAACGGCACGCGAATACGGATAGTTTGTCAATTTCTTTTTAAGTATACTTCTGCACCGATACATTGATAAGGTATAGAAACTATATATATAATAAGGTGTTATTCGACTTTTAATTGAATTATTTGTTTCCCTTGTCAGTATATCTATATATACCCATTAGTTAATAAACTTTATGTTCATTGAAACCGTTGAATGTTTCTCCGAGTGTCTCTATGTAAAGAATCATAATACGAAGTACACTGTTGATATATAAATAGCGTGCGACATCAACCGTCGACATAAAGTACATATAAAAAGGAGAGTGCCCAAGAAGTAGTGCGCGGAACATGTAATTCTCTCTTTTTTTGTTGTTGGCTCTCCTGCTCTTAATATTATTTTTTCCACGTTCCCAACATTAATTCATTTCATCTTATGCACTCTGAAGTGGCGCTCGATCAAAGCTGAAAAAAGCCACCGACAGCCGACAACACTCGAGTTCAGGCTGCGGGCACTCGAAAGTTGAAACCGTTTTCTCGCTGAGGACAATACCAAAATGTCCGCCATTACGGATCGCACGTTACCCCCCGGTAAAGGTATTAAATATATTTTTATGAAACACGCTTTTTGCATTAAAAGCCTAAGATCTGCGCGCGCACGCTCGAGATTTTACATACTTAACGCCTTTCTTACACAATCGAGGTATCCACGTGGAGGTTAGAGAGGAATTGTGAATTTTACAAGCGAACGAATCGAAGGATTTTCCTTTTTCTCGTGTCGATGTCCTTTAGCCTTTGTCGCGCATGCGCATTGTGTAACAGGGACGTCGATGCATCATGACGCTTCTACTGTCTGCTAACAATGACTACACAGAGCTCACTGTGCGTGCTCGATGATGCGCGGATAATTTTCGAAAATCCGCCTACGAAAGTAAACCTATACCTAGAATCATTTTACCCAACCGATTTATACCTCTTGGCTTTGGAATTGATCTCGTGCGCTTTTTGTATCTTTTCCACTGATTATAATGCCGTGTTCCTTGCCGTGTAAACTGATACGACGCTTCTGACTTTCCAGACTGTATTACCGGTTTACTGGAATACTTTGGAATGGAGGTGTACTGACTTATGACATATATACTTTATTCTAGGGTTACCTCATAAGGTTTTATATTTTCAAGAATTGTCTTGTGTTTTCTAATGACCTCTTATATCCCGTACTTACTATTTCACGTTTGACTCTTTAATTTTTAGGGGTTTTACTAGAAACAATTATAATACCTAATATCACTGCTATTGGGGGTATCAAATACATTACGAACGAGCTTCAGAGCTCGTATTATTCCTAATAAGATTTCATCTGGATTTTATGCTCGTGAAAGATTTGTTTAGCATACTAATAAGCTTTAGCTCGTTATCCCAATAATCAAAGAAAACAAATAACACCGTGCTCGGCTTTGTTTATGGGATTTGGTATCGTAAAAAAAGAAAATAAAATAATCAGCCCCAGCGATAACGGGATGGCTGAATGTAAATTTAACTGCATAAAAAACTTCCAAATTTATGAAGATATTGACCAGATTACATTCCCATTAAAAGTTTCTTAATTTATCGTAAAGAGTTTACCTCGATAATCGCATTATAACGTGGTTCGAATTCTATCATTTGAATGATGATACTTTATTGTATATATGTACTGATGTCATAACAAACTTTTTAAATTGACATTTCAATTAATGAATTCCCTCTGATCTCTAATTAAGCATAATTAAGGAGAGAATCAGGCTCTCTTTAATAGTATCCGTAATATTACAAATTATTATGTCGAAAGACTAATTTTATGATTTTCTTTTGAAGCCAGTAAACCTAATGGGAAAGGGTCTACTTTTTGCAAGGAGCTTCCAAGCGAGTCGCTTATTAAGCAAAAAGCTCAGTTGAGAAATCGATATTTTACATCAGGAGCATCCTAGCAACAACGAGTAGTCGTCTTATACTTTGTTTTATATATATGTGTATATATGTATTGTATAGAAAGAGGAAGAAACCGGTTTCGGGGATCGAGCAGAATTGGTCTAAGGTATCTAATAGTTATTTACATAAAATAATGACTAGCGCATAAAGCATTTTAATCCGTGAAACGTTGAGGGTAGTGTTTCATCGTACCGAAGAAGAACCCTTAGCTTATATACCTATAAAAGGTGATCTCTCGGCTAGTCTTATACTCGTGATGAATTTAGGGTTTCACAAAGTCATTATTTGGTCATTACTGGTGGCAGGTGACGCCTCCTACACTCATTGTAGGTACGTGTTCGCTGTTTGATCTATGTTAAACCATGAAATACACATATTAAACGCACCTGTGACTATCGTATCCGTTCAATTCTAGTCGACGCCTTCAGGAAATTGCCTCAGAAATGGCTGCTCTAACCGAAAACCTGACCGAGCGTATAGTAATCAGCAATAGATTGCCATACGTATCCCACAGTTTTAAACCTACATAAATAATGGCTACTCTTCGATACCCACTATGTAATTATGGCAAATAGAATTTTTATTGTGTTTGAGAGTTTTATTGCTGTACCATTTACCCCGGCGGTTTTACAAGGTGTGATACTCGGGTTCTTAATATTGATTTTCTTTTACCATTATTATACGGATATGAATAATTTAATTTTAATTTATTATATATTTTTTTGTAACAATATTTAAAGGTATGTTATTGTGTGCTATTGTGGGATCTTATTGTATGAATTTATTGGATATCAATGGGAAAGACCGATAGTCCCGGATAAGGTATGCCAGAAAATCATTTTCTTCTAATAGATTTCATTTTGTTGCTTCGCGATGTCACTCTGTTTCTGAATGAGTGCTTGTACGCGTGTAGAAGTAGAGAGTTAAATAAGTATACGGTAAATGCATGTAAGCTGTAGCACAGATTTCAATGAATTTTACATGTATGGTTATCCGCTCGATCCGTTTCATTAACGTGCTCGCTGTAAATCTTCATTATGGGTTTAACCTAGTGTAGGCAGCTTTAATATTTTTTAAAACGTACTATTCATCATGTACTGGATATTTATAGTGAAAGAAAATGAAAAAAAAAAGTGGGCTCAGCCGGGATTTGAACCCGGGACCTCTCGCACCCAAAGCGAGAATCATACCCCTAGACCACTGAGCCATGTAAGTACTAAGTTTTTATTAAAAATGTTGACTTAGGATAATTAAATAGAACAACTATAATGTGATAGTGTGTGAGATTTACCAACGATAACCAACCAGCTTTAAGTATGATTATGGATAAATTTAAGTCTTTTTGTTGTGATTTTTAGGTTTAAGTAAAAACGTATATAAGATTCTGGGTGCAATTAAAAACAAATTTTAAGGAAAAACCACTGAGCCGCTGTTTTTTTTTTTAATTTTCAAGATTGGTGTATTAAATAATAATACTTTTTTATAGTATTCATTTTTCTCGTATTACAAACAACAGTCCACTTTTAATCAGTCTAGACAGACTAAACATAAAATCTATGTTTCCATATATACCTGCCTAATCTATTGTTATGTTAATAGCGCGTACATTGTTAATTACAAATTTTCTTATTTTTTTTAGTATTCGGAACATTTTGTCTGCTGATACTGTTTCCTACAATGTGTATGAAATATACGTATAAAACTTAATCTAATCTTCGCCCAATTCCTTACGAGTTTTGTTGAGTGTACATGTATACATATGCCGTGCAAACATTGTAAGGATATGTTTCATCCTAGATGGCGTGTAATGCTGGGATGCCACACTGTTGAAATTTGCCAGTGCTGTATTATGCAAGCGATAGAAAGATTGTTACATGCTACCCGCTTAGAAAATCATTTGTATGCACATACATTGGCGGCAAAACGTGAAATATTTTCTTGATCGAATCGTACACTTTGCTCCTGGTTACTTTCACAATGCAAGAGATGATCACGCCACTGGATCATCCAGCTGCTTGCATTAAGATTCGCCACGCGAACGTTTCGGGTTACCCCGTAGCATAATATATTATCTATGTGAAGTTGTGTTGCAGTAGATTTCCAGTAGAGGGCGCAATGGAGTATACACATATATGTATACTTTCCTTTGCTACGTCCGTTGTGTCGTAATGTCTACCAATGATACACTAAGGATTTACATTCATAGACAGACATATTGAATGGACGCCAACGTAATTGAAGGCCAACCAAATTAGATTTTCTGCAAATGGTAGTATCAACATTACGAACACTTATGATATATTCAAGTCTGAAATTTTTCACAATCAGCAGCGTGAAATTGTAGCTTAATTTTAGATTTGTCGAGCTGTACAAAAAAACAGCGAATACTTTGTCGAGCTATTTTTTGTTATAGTCAAGTCCCTTTTTTTCAGTTCTCTCATTCTCTACGTCGCTAAATTAAAACGATTACCTCGACAAAAAATACATTGTCCCATCATTTCGTGATACTTAATTCTCGGCTCTGGAAGCAACAAATTACCAACCGTTGTCAGAAAAGGTGTACGAGCCAGACAACAGTTTTGGCTCGTACACCAAGGGGAAATATAGAGACCGTCTTTGATAGCTAACGTAAAGGGGGTGCGAGGTGTTGCAGAGGTTAAACGTTGGTCCTCGTATATCGTAGGGTGGGTGAGTTCTAATCTGCTATTATTTCAACCGCAAACGTTCACCTTCGGTACATTACGTGGTAAGAATAGATGGATAAAATTCAGAGGGTTATTAGACTATTATATAATTTGACTAAAAATGTGAGGAGGTAAAAAAATGAATAGACATTCGTAGGTATACCTGAGAAAATATTTATAAATATATTTTATCGTGCTTTGACAAAATCTTTAACTGCCATACGGTCGTAGGCTTAACGAAAGATTTTCCTTTCATCCCTTAAAAAGTCAGTCGACCTTTTAACGGCAGGTTAACGCATTCGATAACGATCTACCCTTGTTCCGGGTCGCGCGGACGACACAAATTTCGAGAAATTCATCCCTTCAAGAAATTAAGAAAAATCCGATTGGATGAGTAGTAGGTACCCTTTGGAACTGTCACCGGTAAAGTGGTGACTGGACAGAGAAGAGTACACTAGTTTTCCAGCATCCTTGGTCCTCTGATCTCGCCGAGTCATCGCGCTAATCCTTATTTAACCCGCGTTTATCTACGATCAGCCCAGCGGGCTTAACTTAACTGCTGGCCGCAAAATACAATGGGGCACGAGAAGACACCACTTAGTGTACGAGCCTGGTTATATCAGGATGCAATCTAATCGACGTGCGATCGCGTAAAAATCTTGTCAGTCTCACTTCAGTCTCCATTTCTCCTTTGTAGTGTAAATTGAGTGACTCGTGGGCAGAATTCTTCTAACTTTCCTATATAGCGGGACGAACGGGCGTAAGGTGTCTATATTTCTTTTAAAACTTTTATTTTTTAACTGACTATACGTTTCATGGTTAATCGACACCTGCACTGTCTTACTTGCCTTGCTGGTGTAATTTAAGAAAAAAGAAAAATGACAGGTGTCCTACGTGTTAGGAATACGTATTCGATATGTCACGGTAAATTTTCTAACGTTATGCTGCAACGTGATATAACTCTTTTTTGATATAATTTTTTTTTCAGAAATTTATGTAGTCACGTCTAATTTTTTTTACGCTTGCAAGGTGTTTGTCCATTTATTCTATATTACTCGTCGTATTACTTACTTGTAATTGGTAACAGTATCTGTTTTACACCTGGGAACAATTTAGTGTATAAAGTTGGTACAATCTTTTTCTCACATGCCGCTATGTTTCGCAGACTGCAATGAATTCTCTTGCGCTTATAGGAGACCGCTGGGACCCTTCACGGCATCCTCGTTGAAGCGTTTCGTTAACAACTTCAGTCCGCAAACGAGATTCTGTCTGTGTGTTATATACGCAGTTAAAAGAAGATCGGATTTCTCTAATAATATTAATATACTGCATAGAAAAATTTCATTGCGTTTCGTAGACTGTTTACAGCCTCTTTTAAAATTAACGAAGAAACCATTTTTTTGCCATTCTACTTTTTTCCCTCGGAAAGTTTATACTGCTTCAGCTGTTTCGGCACAGTCGTCGATACACGCCTTGGCATTGAAACTAAAGTTCAAGTTCATTTTTTTGTCTGCTATGTGGTGACAGATTTGAATATTAATTCTATGGAACAGACTGTGCAGGTGTACCAATTTCAGTGACAACAGTTCATTTGGATGAATTACGAAATTATTTGTGTACAGCTATTGCATTTTCTCAATGTTTCTCCGTTTTTAATTTCAATCGGAAAACATGTTGATAATCAGATTCAGCTGCCTCAGACCCATAGTAGTTAGGAACCCTTTTTCTCCCGTGGGTAAGTGTCACTTTGCCTGTGTCTGGTGCTAATGACAAATTTGCATAATTTTTTCAGCCCTTCCACGTCAAAATTGATTCAACCTTCTGCGATGGCAATAATGGGACAATGACGCCACTCAAGGGGCGCGAGTCCAAAACTAGCCATAAAAAAAGGCCAGTAACCTATGCCTATGCTAATTTTATATCATTGCGAAACTAATCAAGCCAGTAAATCAGACAAGTTCCACGCGTTAGAAATTATCCTTGATTGTTAGTCGCCATGGTAACTGCTCATACGTATATTATTGAGTGGCGATGAAAGAAGAAAAAAAAAAAAGAAAGAAAGAAAAACAAGATTTTAAATATTCAAAACCGGTAGTGCACGAATATTTTTTTTATACTGCTAACCTCACCCCTTGCGTTGTTCCAATTATTCTGTTAGCTCGACGTTAATTAAAAGCTCTCGTTGCGAAATCGAAATATTATCAGAGTGGCTGATGGGCAGGCAATTTATTTGATTGCATCTTTATCTCAGTGCAGGGAAAGAGGTAATGCAATTAATCAGTCTGGTTCCCAGGGCGGAATTTCGCAATTGAGGAAAACTGGAGAAATTTCTCAAACGTGACTCTCGACTTGGTCTTTTTTTTTTCTCTCAATCCGATAAATCTCTTGATTCATCTTCATTTCATCGCACTTGACTACACACTCTTTATCAAAAACTTTTTCTTCTATTGACTTTTCATACTTGTCCTTACTTCTTTTCTTTTTATCTATATTCGCTCTTACCTGTTATATCGGCGAATATCCCGTTTTATAGGTATTGCTAGACATTTGTCATCTATATAAACTCACAGTCGATAAACTAGGAAATTACTGAATTAATGAAACAATGTCCCGTTTGCATACAGTCACAGTCGGTTTTCTCCCTAAGGGGTACTAATGGCTTGACAAGAAAGAACGAGAGGGAGAGAGAGGGAGAGAAAGACAGGGACGAATAACAATACTGTACAGGGTAGTGCATTGTTACTATACCACATGTCATTACTGAATACAAGTGGTTTATTGAGAAGCCGGTACCTACACAGTAATGACACAAACCTAAATAGTAGTAGCTTAGTGGAGTCGACACTGATCGGATCACAGTCAACCAACTCAAGCTAATTAAATTCTTGGTAATAATCCGTATATATACATATATTATAATATACGATATTTCGGTGCGGTTTTGAACGCATCGCGTATAACCACAGCTGCATTGGAACTGACGGTAGATTATGTTATCATGACCTAACACTGCAATTTCCACATAAGCTGTATAACATTAAAGAGCTTATCGCATTATCAGGATTTGGTACGAGATCAAAGGTTAGGAACGGTGGTTGACTTACTTTGTTTTGTTTGTTAACAGGATAAGGAGCTGGTCTTTTGAGCATTTGGAATGTGCAAGGCTCAAGGATTCTGGGTATGAGAGATGCGGTTAAAGGTAAGACCTTGAAATTTTGATATGAGATAAAGAAAGTGTAGTGGATAATACGAGAGTAATATTCTTAAATTTGATATCTTATGGTAATCATTTACATACAGTTGTTCCGCTTGAAAGAATTTTATTGGAAAAAATATTATCTGCGCGGAGTAGCAAACAGTAAGATGTCTGCCATAAAGGGAATATACGTTTGGCATTTTAAGGGATGCGTGGGTGAAATATATGGAAATATTGATGATACGTTGAAAAGCATCAGGAGGATAAATGAAAGGGAAATGAGTTGAGGTACGGTGTATATATATACATACATATATTTATATATATATATTGAATTAAGTCATAAATAATTTCCGATGCAGGTAAATAAATTTTATTTACAAAACGGAACTTATTTATGACTCGATCCAATATATATTATCGTATACCTATAGATACTTAACGGACAAGTCGTAAATCACCGCGGAAGTTCAATCGACACGAACTTTCAGTAAATTTAAAATATAGTAAAGAACTCATCTGAAGTTTCGATATCGCGAGTAAAATTTTATTGTCTTTTATTTAAACGTAAAATGTTGACGCCGTTGTCGCGCATTTAAAAGTGACGTATAAAAGATTTAAGGAGTTTGTCAATTTGTCAACGGCTTTGCGTGTGTAAGTATTACAGTTGTTTTTATTGATTTTTTTTTCCTTTTACCAACTGCAAAATGCTTTTCAACATACTTATACCGCACATCGTAACAACGCGATGACTCGTCCAATAGAAAAGCTTAATCTTCGTTTATGCATTTGCTCCTTTTGTCATATTTGCTCTTTGCGGACTTAAATGCCACCCGTGGTTATTTGTCCAGGACTTGTTTCGTACCGCAGTTAGCATAGCTTGCTGGGATTGTCATAGATTATTTGTATACGTATCATTGACGTGGCGGGGATTGTATTTGCCTTGGTTTGACATTGTCAATGCGAACGAGTGATCGTTGAAATGCGATCTGGAAGATCAGAGATCTTAGATCGTGAACAATGAGTAGGTAGACGTTCTATTTGATTTTTTCGATCGAATTTCACGTTTTCTGCTCTCAGTCGGTGACGGGGAGCTTAGATGGTAGCAGCGAGATCAGCCAGGGTGGAGTATAGAGGGTGTCGTTTATAAAGGGTGGTTGAAAAAGAAGGAATGAGAAAGTTTTTTTTACCTTATTTTAAAAGTAAAGGGCGGAAAGACTAGCAGGGGGCTGAAGGGGGTGGGTGGGCGGAGGAGAGCGTATCCTTTGGAAATCCTTCGAGATCCACGAGTCTTGGGACTCTGCTGGCTCTTTCTGTGCTACGCCGAATAGTCTTTGTTCTCAATCTCCTTGGATTTTCCTTTTTATTACATTTCTCCTGCGTATTTTACTTTTACTCACCTCCTACGTACTGAGGGGCTGATAGCGATTGCAGGAAGATCTTTTTAATTTATGATGTTGGAAATATCACGTCACCTGACTGAACTTTATGTATTCCACTTTACGGTTGCATTTCACTGCGATTTCATTTTTGCCCTGTATATCATCGCTCGACTTTGCTATAATTGCTGGAATAAGTAAATAGTCCAGAATGGATTGGAGATGAGGTTTAAATGGTATTCGTGACGCTTTTTAGTATATTAATTAATTCGAGCCATAGAAACTTTTCTTTTATGCTTGGCTAATCTCTGTATTCTCTTTAATTCTTGTCATCCTTGAATTCGTTTCGTAGAAGAACTCTGTGAAATCTAGTTCTGCGTTTGTCATTGGAAATTGTGAAAATCGTTGAAAGGAAATTCCACGCTCAAAAGAGTACAGCTACGCGTCAAAGTGCTTCGGTATTGAAATACCATCTGAATATTTTTCAAAATTACTCCCTGCTCTATAAAGCAAATGAAATACCACGAAAATTAATTTTTTGTAAAAATCATAAAAATTCCTCAAATTCATACAATCTCGCACAGCAACCATCCGCGATGCAAACGAACTTTAGATATCAGTTAAACAAAAGGATGGACCACAGATGATATGCATGTCATGAAGTTAGGTAAAAGTGAAAAAGTCATTCCCAAGTAACGACACCACCAATCGTTTATAGGTTAGGTCGTAAAGACTCCTCGTATCTTTCAAACTCGGATGGCTGCTACTTAATTGCCCGTTAACGGCTTAAGGTTCGTGCGCGAAAGGCAGAAGGAGAACAAGGAGCGTTTTCAGTCGAAAATAAAATTGTAAGAGGAGGATACACTGGGTTCATTTTGCCCTCGGGTCACGAAATACGGTTATAATTTTTGGCATATAATGCTGCGCACAAAGGTATTCGCGGTCTGTATACGAGGCGGCCTAAGTAAACGACGATATCGTGCCACAACAGCTTTCATCTTATTTCATAAATGGCGGGTAATAAATGCCAGGAACGCGGTTAGAAGGATCAATGTAAATCGTTTCTCTCTCATGTACCAGTACGTGTATCCGTACCTTACGTCCATGTTGCATATGTTTGATCAGAGCCTTTGTCCGTGATAATACGACAATAGTCGTGAAAACGGGGAGTCGTATCCCGGGGTCCTGCAGGGTCAGGCCATTGTTGGTTCCGGCGATGCGCTACCCGTTTGTGTGCAGAAGTGCTTAATGCAATAATGCAATATAAAGATACCATCGGGAGCTTTCCACTTTTTATTGTACCGTACAACCACGCTGGATACTTTAGACTTGCTTCGTTCGCACACAATAATTCTTCTATGATACACGTGGTATTGCCGCTCACGTATCTCTATTACTGACCCAAATTAATAAGCACCGTGTTACGTATAAGCCTGGCCCAAAGGTGATTTTTCAATTTTATGTACGTTTCTCACAGATTTCAAATAGAGCTATATATCGTAGTATAGCTGATATTTATAGCATGGCTATGACTTTTTGTACTTTCCTTTCAACCGTATATGGCCAGAGAAAATCTTCTGTTTTTCATAGCGTCGGAACGTTGAAAGGGTTGTTTTCACATAGAGACGAGAAACATGAGTATTCATTGTTAGTAGATACTTTGAAGATCTATTGTTTTGGCATAATCAATCATGGGTCACGCTTGAATCTCTTGGGATTGACTTTTCAGGTATAGACTGTCTAACCTTGAAAATAATTATATTCTTTTTATGGTTGGAATGCTTTGCGATATTCGGCATTTATGTATCAATTTATTTCAGGTTTTTCTTTCTTTATCAGAAGTATCTTACCTGTGACTTCGGGGCTGGAGTAATTTTATACCCAATTTAAAGATACAAGAAAGCGGTCAATTAGTGGCACAAGAACCGGAAGTAGGGCTTAATTGACTGGCATGTTGGAAAATCTAATAACGAAGCTTCTCTAATCCTTCGAGGCATGTATTTTTTTCTTAGGACTTTCTTGATATTTGGTACTACGGGAGGGGGATTGAGGTCACTGATTACGAATCTGAATTCAAAATCCGAAAATTGAAGTTGGCGGATCAAAATGAAAAAAGTTACTTAATTTAAATGAAAAATAATTTATAATAAAAAAATAACCTACTAAAAAAAAACCAATAAAATTTTTTAGTATATAGGGTGTCCTTTACAAGCATCTGAATCATCATTTTGGATTTGTTGATAATTTAATCGAAATAGATTTTTTTTAAAGTTAAAAAGCACCTTTTTCGAGGATTTGTTTATTTATAATAATTACTATTGCTAATAAATAACGATGACTGAATAGATTTTTAGTTTACTTGCCCATGTTTTAGAGACATTACAAACATAAAAGAAACACGTTATTTATTGTCAGAAATTAGTTTAAAACATTTAAGTTTGAGGGAAAAATGGTGGGTCACTCAGTGACCAGCTGTGACGTAAAGGATTAATTCAAAAGGTTGAAGGTTCCCTTTTGGGTTGGAATCTTTGAGTTGCCACTTGTTGTTTCCGTTTATCAATGGTATACGTTATAGTTGTCTTATCAGTACTTGAGTACCTATCTAGTGAACAACTGAATCCTAAATCTATTACACTTGCGTATAAGAAAGGGTTATAGCCACAGTCATTGTTATTTCTCTGTATACGAAAAATGATTGTAAGGTACCTTCATAATACCCTTAAGAATTGCATCACACTCTCGAACTAGACCCACCAGGTGTTCCGGTCCAGGTAAATTCTCAAGACCCCATGACCATTTCCAATTTCAATTTTACTCGACTTTCCATCCCTCGTCGAGTCTCCAAGTGGCCATGTACTGTTTTGCCACTGCGGCCCAGCCCCTATTTATTTCTATCTTGCTTCTGCCATTGTCATTCTCGTGGGCTCTTGTTGCCTCTTGACAAATTAGAAGTCGAAAACCGTGAGCGGAGGAGACAAATTTCTGCCCATCCTTACCCAAGGCTGTTAGGGTGTTGGTACGACTGCCGGACAAATCACGCAATCAGCCTAAGTAAACCAGACTATCAATTTAGCCAAAAACCAAGAGTGAATTTTGTGACAGTAAGATTTGTTAAAATTAATCCGACAAGGTTCTTCTGTTTCACTCAATACAAATATAAAGATCAAAATGAAGAATTTAATTTAAAAAAATATCAAATGTGAATTTCTATATCGATTTTTTGTTTCACTTAAGAATTGTTCACTGTGACGTCAGACTTATACTGCCAGTCGATTGCAGCTGTACGGTAACAGTAAAGTACTCAAAGATCGTTTTTCACTCCTTGTCAATTTCTTAGACGACCGATTTGTCGAGCAACCCCAATCCCAGTAAAGTGCACAGTGAACCCCTATGATTCGACACGCGGATTTTTGAAAATCCTACCGGGCACACCGCGATTTCACGGCCCTTGAAGTTCTTCTCTCCTCTTCTCTCTTTTTTTTTTACTTTACCACGTCTCTCCCTCTTTTCAGACAATTTCGAGTGGCTTTGCACTGCACTGCTCACGGTTACGCGTGAATTTTCAAGAAGTACCTACCTATGACGCAAGTTCCAAAGTACCATGGGTACTGGTGGGTACAGTGGGGAGTAGAAATTCGCGTGAAATTTACGACTGGCAGATGTACGATTGCTTTTATGGTCACTGTATATATATATATATATATATATATATGTACATACTGTGAAACGAAATCTCGAACGTGCTTCTTGTTTTATTATAGTAAACCAAGTACCAGACTATCTCAGCGCAATACACTTTAGTCCTATTGCGTACTGTGCTTATACATAGCAAGGATCGTTGAATCGAGTTACGTGACTTTCAACAAAAAATTGACTCAAGGATGTTGAAAAAACTAAACCTATATATTTTAGATTTTTTATGCATTAAATATTCATGTGAAAAAAAATCGATTGAGAAGCCTATACTAAAATCAATACTAATGTATTGTGTAAGAGGACGGAAGGTTTGCTTTTTACGCTATAAAACACAGGGAAAATCGATTAGCGGCGACACACCTGGGGAACAGGGTGATTTAAGATCCCCCTAGGGAATTTTTTTTTCGAAATCCCCAAAAATATTTTTACTCCCTCGTTCATCTCTCCGCTAAAGAGAAAAGTAACGATGATGTAACTGGTATTTATGCCGCACATAAAATTTCACATAGATAGCTTCGTCGCGTATTTGAAAAATTTATGTTTTTTTTTTCCCCCTAGATTATCTCAGTAACGTGAAATCGCGATGCACGATAAAGCCCTAACTAATTTGAAATCAATAACATCCACGGGCATCCTCGTTCATATCCGCGTAATGCGATTTTCCATTGGGCAATAGAAAACACGTGTCTATATGCCATAACCCCACGAGACTCTTCTCGAACTACTCTGCTGACCGTAAACCCCCATAAAGACCAGCCGGGATAGTCCGTAGTCAACAATGATCCTTGGTCCGCCATTATACTCGTAGTAAGGCGAGCTGACCAGATGCTAAGACTCCAGGACGGTAGTATGAATTTCATTCACAAAGTGTCGTACTCCACGAAGTCACATTGTCATTGGAGTACCTGTAACCTAACCTGATCCCCGTCAATGACTCCGAACGTGAAAATTCAAATTTCTCGGCGTGAAGTACCGAGAAAAGGAAGCCCAGAGCTCATTGTAGATTCTCGCGCTTGAATGAAGGGAGGAAGGAAAATGGCCGTGGCCGTGCGCGAAAGACCTTCTGAGCGTCCATTGAGAGAAAAGTATCCTGTGCACCTTAGGATCATCTTGAGAGATGTTTTTCCTCGGTTTTTCCCGAATGAAGGCCAAGTGTCGTTTTCATTGAAGAATCTTTAGGGTGAATGGATCGTACGGGCACTCGTAGGCGTTCGCTACAGGGTAATGCTTACTGTCGCGACGGGGTTTCACTGTGGGTATTTTCACGAAAGAAAAAGAAGAAGAAAAAAAAAGGTTTAGGCGACTCTTGAACGACATTCACTGCTATAGCCCTCGCACTCGCCTATCTTTATAGACAAACGGATAATAGCTCGAGCATTTCCGTTTTTCGAAACTCCTTTACCCTGGGATCTTCTAGTTTATTCACGCTGGATTCACCGAATGGTTTTCACTCTATATTTCCATAGTCTATGATTCTCAATGTGTATACGAGACCTCTTCCTATCATTTATAATATTTAGTCATTTTTTTCTTTTCTCTAGTCCATTCCTCTACCACCAATGCTATTCTCGGTGTCATCTATCTCATGCCGGAAGATAAAGCACGGGAAAGCGTGCACAATTCTTAAGAGTAAACTTTTGCGATTTCTCTCTCTCTCTCTCTCTCTCTCTCTCTCTCTCTCTCTCTCTCTCTCTCTCTCTATCTATCTAAATGTAAACAGATGAAATAATAAAGAGCGTGATCGGCTAGCACACTTAAGGTTTTTCCCGATCGAAACTACAATTATAGAAATTAGATATGTATGCAAAGAGAATATGCCGAGTTCCTGGGCGTGAGGTGAGTTATAACATTTTAATACCTAATAAAGTCGAGCCTCGACCCTCCTAGCTCACGCTTCACCGTGTACTTCCTGTTTCGCGTTTCTATCGGCACTACGAATTTTCGTTGGTTCGCTTTCTCGATCGTAAATCTTTATTTGTCGTAGATTCTTAAGCGCTACGGGCGTCCGTGAAAGAGCGCGCAGGGCCTTTCTTCCAATCCCCCATCTAAATGCGAAGTCCTCTCTCAAGTATTTGTCGAAAGTCGAAGCCACTTGTGGCCCTTTTGGCGGAATTTCGAAAAACGCCCTTCACGTAAATTTACTCGATCTCCAACTATAGCTTCGCTGTGAGTGCGTTCACCTGCGCTTGCGTTGGCCGCTCGAGAGGGATGCTCGTGTCACCATTAAGCATTCTTACCGAGACACAGAATGTAGCGGGAGGGGAGGGTGCGTTTATGATTGTGCCAAATCTGTACTATGTTTAAATTGAACATTCCTCGGAGGTACCGCCTCGATTTAAAAGTTCCAATAAAAACGTTAGGGCGCCATTCTATGTGCATAATTAGCAGGGATCGAGTAGCCCTTCTCGACCTACTGCACCCCCGTAGCTAGGTAGCCCCATTAGGTTAGGGATGAAGGGACCGCCCTGGTGGCGGGATGAGCGTGTAAGTAATATGGGATATCGTGGATGAGGCAGACATCTGGAACGCGAGATTTCCAACCCCTGTCCAAACTTCAAATACCAGACAGCAGGATATTATCGTGTCATGGGTTTAATTTCTGTTATCAAGGAGACCTAAGACTCTTCGTTTCTCATATTGATTGTATATATTTTTTTTAAGTGTCAACGAAATCAATCGATCTAATAAACATACTGTATACTTCGAAGTGCTCGTATAGCCAATCGAAAGAATTAATATCACATTGACGAATGATCCTGTGAAAAATATGCAGTTTCATTGGGTACTGCTGTCTTATACGTTGCACCTTGGAAAGTAATAATTTAGCGCACGCTCTCTATGCCGTCGTTGCAGTTGAATAAGGCCACCCCAGTTTTTGAATTGCGTGCATGCATTAATCTCCCTCGAGAAGTTAACACCTTTAATAATCGTATAATGATACGTGAGTTTTCGGCATTACACAGCGGATTCATTGTAACACTTACCTATTTGGAGCATCTCGTTAGAGCCTCGAGTCTCTAACCTTTATGGTTTCACACGAAACGTTTCACACGCTATCCTCGCGCGGCTCTAATGCACGACGTCGATTAGAGCCTTAAAACGTGGATTTTAATGTCACTGTTTTTCATAAAAATGTCTCTGTGGCGTGAAAGGAGAAAAAAAATAGGAAGAAATATACCAACCACTCTGTATGTTTTTTTTTATGGAGCCATAAAAAATTCAGCAGGCCCTTCCGCGCCTGGTGTGATAACCCCAAAAAAAGGATACTCGCATATATTCAACCGCCATAGCGAAATTATTGTCTGGTTTGTCATCACGCTGCATCTGTAGGCTAACGCGACATGCAATATATCATAATTTCATATAGCTGATTCAAGAATGTATTTTCGGTATTCATAAATTTGACAATGGATACTTGAACCTGCCTTGTTAGACGAGAGCAACCGAGCGTGAAACTGGGTGGAGTTCGTACCTTGGTCGTTATAGAACGATATTATTGATGAGACTCGTACATAAAAGATAGATGTGATTTGCCACTAGAAAATCTATTGGGTAGGAACTTTGACGAGCAGTATTCCTACCTCTATCTTGAATTCTCTCGGGAAGAGTGGAAAGTGTGACTTTAAATTTTCAAAGATTCACACCCGCGAACACGGCATTTGCAATGACTCGGTTTAAACGGTCGATGCGAGAATTTAACTTTTAATTAAACAAATAGTTGAATTCGTTTCACGTGTAATTTGCTACGACCATTCGAGCGTACACCTGCGCGCGATCGTATTCTTTTGTCACAACCACGCAGTGCACATAGAACATTAAGCACGGTACATAGGAAACAAATACAATGTCGTACTGTCATTGGCCACCCTCCTCGTGCAGAAAGCAATATGTCCTTCACCCTAGACTATCGAATTAAAAAGAACGGCATCGCAAATTCATAGCTACAGCAGCGCTCCATTGGCGTGGACACGGAACACGAGTGGGCTAAGAAACTTTTGAACGCTAGTACAATATTTTTCCGCCGTTTATATACGGCGCTGCGAATTAAAGTCAAACAGTCATTGGCCTCGTCAGAGCGGGTAATTTGCAAAGTTGAAACAATGGAAAAAGTTTGTTGCTATTAAAAAATAACAAGTGGTAGTTACACTGCGCCATGGTATAAGAAGGCCGTATCTGATGTTGCCGCCTGCGCCACTGCATTTGGAGCGACCGAGCTTAGGGTTGTTTTCACCCTCTCGTCACGGAGCACACGTGCACTACTGGACAGTTCGTCATGGTCCCCGTACCAGATACGTGACACAATGACGAGCGTTAATGTCTGTTATATATCAATATTGTGTTGATATTAGATACCGCGAAGAATTAGATAATTACGACACCTAACGATTTTAGTTTAACGATATGGCAGACATGCCTGTACAATACGGTATTCCCCGTGGAGTTGGGTAAGATATAGCCATAGGCGTTGATATACATATGTATACTGTAACACCTACCGTTACCCTATGGAATAGTAAGAATGATCAGCCGATGATAAATGATAAGAATATATGTATGATATGAACGTAATTTTGTATATTTCTCGCATATCATTTAATCTATTCTTTCCGCAATGCCTGTATCCATTAGAGTTATTTTTATATGGGATACATTGGCGCTAGAAAGCAAAAAAAAAGAATACGTTCACGTGTAATAGGTACGTGTTGATTTTTATTGTCATACATGGCACCAATGGCACATTTACATTGTTAACTTTTGGATGAGAGTTTGTAGGAAAAAAAAGATTGGTGTCATTATGACGTCGGATGCAAAGGAGGCTGCAACGGAAATAGAGCCGTCATCAATTTCATTTGAGTCGACCGTACGACAAATTCGTATTAATGACCAGGCAACTTTCGTTTTTACTTTTTTTTCGCCTTGTCATTCGGGACACAATGACGTAACAGTTGGGATGAGTCCACAGTCAAATGCATTTCTCTTATTGTCGAGGTGGAAATTGGTTAGGTCATATGTTGGAGAAACAGCATTTGGACGGTGTGCTTTGTTATGCAGATTCGAGAAAAGATATCGGAAGTCAGATATCCCAAAGGAAATTGAATAATTCCGATAGCAATCGAAATTAATAGCCGGAGTGCTTTCCACGATATATACACATAACATATCCTAACGTTTATACGAGTCATTCCTGTCGACGCTTTTTACGAAATTCGAAAGCGTACTAGACGGACATGCAAATTTCATAAAAGTTCCTTTGACAATCGGAACATTGATAATCTCTCTACACCCTCGCACGGTGTGTTTATATATTGGAGTTTCGTACCGTTTTCCATTTAGATATTTTCCCCACAAAGCCCTTGACTCCAAATAGGATCTACCATCGAAATATATCAAAGGGCAATGATTTTATTTTTTTCGGCTTTTAAATATATCTTCCCCACGTTTCGTATAAGCACTTTACAGTGTTTACGCAAGGAGCAAATTGCGAAACGACATTTCTCCGTAATATATATTTAACCTCGAATGGGGTTCGTTATAGCCATTAGCATTATATGGGAGTGTGCCTACGGCGTACAATATATACTATATATGATATATAATATACATACATATGCCGATAGAAGTATATAGCCTTTCCCGTGGGATGCTAGAGGAATAAACAAGCAGTAGAGAGGCGCACGCGTCTTCACCCTTGCTGCACAATCAAGTGTCTCTCATTATTGTTAGTGGTTATTTATCTGGCGAGCCAGTCAATGAGGAGTGATTTGGTAAACAAGTAGCATATTGTCGATGGCGATCCGTTGGTCCGTGTAATTTAATGTTTCGTGAAATATATAGGCACGCTCTATTCCCTTTTGAAAGTTGTATAAGTAGAGGGCAGGCCGATCGCGCATGCGCAGAGACCGCTTCATGATTTCAACCAGTAACACATGCCGTGCGCGGTGCACTTTTACGATTAAGTATCCACATCATAAAACTTAGTGGCGGTTCATTAAACTCGCAAAGTGCTTATATGTATACCCTACAGTCTATATGTGAACAGGACTTAGGATCGATAAGTCAACACGCGATGCGATCCTAAGGGAAACTTGAGGATTCACTGTGCTTTCGTCCCGTTCGTTAAGAGGTTATGTCACATTGTATACAATACGAAGGTAGAAATAATTTATTCCATAAAATATGAACTGCTCATGGAGTCACATACGGAAACGAAGTACATTATTCTCTGGCGTACAGTCTCCCTTTTCGAAAGTTCTCTTTACGTTGTTTGCATCAGTCCATTGTGCTTAGAATGTACGTATAAATGTGTAATTGCAACCTGGCGCGATTCACGGCACGTAAAGCTATACTTGCCTACAATTTTAACGTGATACTTTAGTTTGCATTATTGTGCAGTATTCGTGTCAACGTAACCCACGCAGAGAGAGAGAGAGACATAGGTAAGATCGTACGAGGATAGCATAAAAGAAAATGGGAACATTTACAGTCACGAGGTACTGTGAAGTAAGGCAAAGTATATAGCTGCAAGTTAAACAATGGTGTCTGAAAAGTGATGTAATCCTCTCAGTCAGAATAGCGGAGACTCGTAGAAACCAACTAAGGAAGATGGCTCTCTTCGAATATTACACGCGTCGGTATAGCAGGCGGCTGGTTCTGGCTGGCTAAGTAACCTAACAATTTTCCAGGACATTGATTCTCCATAATACTTAGTTCTTGGAAGTCGTACCGAAGTCGGGTTAGTTCAACACCAATGTCCTACCGTACGATATTGCGACCGTGCCCAAGACGTATCTTCAATATATTTAGACGCTAGAATCCTTACGCATTGTGCTACCCACTACCCTCCTAGCACGCTTCAGAAACATATGTTGCTCTTTTGTAATATTGTGAAGGTACTTTTTTTTCTCCATATAACATCGCCTACCTACGTTTTACCTACTTTTGACGCGTTTGTGTTAGCTACCCTTCGAGGGCTATTGGCGCGTGGTCAATTTTATTAATGATCCTATCCGAGGGGTCAACACACGTAAAGGCAGTCGCCATTGTTCAGTCCTCGCTTGCCACTGGTACGAAACCATTTTACGGATTAAAAATCGCGATAAAGTTCATCCAATTCACCGAGACTATCTTCGATAACAATGGCGCGGAGGGTTTTATCGAGCCGTTTTACATCCCTTGGGCGCACACCCTTGCTTGCTTTTTAAATACGTCATCATTATCTCCAATTTCCCAGCCACTAAGCCAAAGTGCAAATAGTCCTTTGCCCGACGCCGTACCTAACCTCGTCGTTACCAACATTTCACATCTCGTCGGATTCACAAATGTACTTCAAACATCAGAAGTGCGTGTCTCTTTTCATCCTATATTGAGGTTACGTAATTTTCATTCACTCGCGATCCCACGCACGTGCCGCTCTACGTACTGGTATTGTAATAGCACGTGGTTCGAGCATCGACTATCATTAAAACATTACGCTAAGCATAAACCTTAATAAATACATCGTGTATAGTCTGTTTCACTCGAGATTGAATTTTTTACTGTATTTATTATCGGTACCTCGATTATCACTAAGTAAATAAGCACTGTAGAGAGTGAACATGTGATCCTATAGGTACTTATATCTTTTTTTTTTCTTCGAAGTCCTTTACTATTTTAACCGAGAGTTCCGTACTTATCCAGGATGGATATAACGTCGACTGGAATATTCCTACAGCATCAGGGTAATATATTTTATGGAAATAACATAGGTAGAGGATCGTATCTTCATCGTCGAGGATTTTATGTGATATTTCGGAGAACGAAGTCGACGTGCTTTCGAAAGATCGCTGCAACGTGAATCCACCGCTGGCTAATACCACTGAACTATTTGCTTAGTTCTTCGTGCTGCGCCTGGAGACGTAGAGCTTACAAGCAGAAGATTAATTGCCAGTGGGATGACCTAAATTGAATTTTTACTGAGGAGCCTGGTTCCTGGCTAATTTATCTTGAGTCACGACACCTTCGGCCTGGCGCTACGTCGATGCTTTTATCTGTTTCAATTATTTTTCTTATATCGATGACAATTAATTAAATCAACCTAAGTTAGCACAGATGTACGTATGTCTGCCTTGACAAAGGAATCTATCAGAAATTTGCAGTGCGTTATACGTATATGGTTTCTGTAATTATTTCGCAATCTCTTGAAGTCATAGTAATGACGCAGAATCGTTCCGCCTAACTTACCAGTACGGAGCTACCGTGTTTACAAGGCTTCCATACTGAATTCGGGTTAATTGGACAAATAATCTTTAAACGATAACTCGGTGGTATATATTACTGTACTATGATCCTCCTAATCCAATCTCGGGAGTAATGTCGCATCGACGAGAAAATTAAACGTAACAATCATCCGGACGATGGGAGGAGTCCCGTGGGAAAAAATGTCTCGGGCACTGTTCTGATCTTCAGCTAATTAATTGAGGGAGCCAAGGAAGCAAAGTGTCTTCTAGATTATTGCCGTTCGGTGGATTACGATTGTGGTACAATTCGAGGTAATTAAAGGGAATGGAAATAGAAAGTTGGTCGAATTTCATTTATCGAGTTACGATATGACGGGAAACGTGGAATTTAGGCCACGACGCGTATAAAACGTACAGTGCTAATAGAAGCCACGAATCGAACCTTTATCTATGGGTAATGAAACTAAGAGATATTTTTCAGAGTATGGGAATAGTCGAAAAGTTTCTTTTTCAAGTTCCAAGCTATTTCGTTCCCGTATAAAATTTTTGTCTCAACCTTATAGGTATTTAATCCTATTATCTTTGGCACGCGAAACAATTGGTTTTGTAATGCGGTACTATAACAGTTGCGTGTTTTCTCAACTTGTTCCATAATACAGCCAACTTAGAATTCGTGTACGATCTTTCGCACGACTCAGACGTAACTTTTGTCTTCTATTAAATATTAATGTGTAATTACGTATTTGAAAGTTGGCAGACAAGATCTGAAAAAGTACGAAAAAGGCGTGTCTGAAGATGATTCATGGTCAGAAGTGATCGAGAACGAACCGCGGTAGGCTTGCCGAATAGTAAGAGGCCATTCGGCATCAGGTCAGGCAGGTTAATTTACATATGAAACACATGAAAATGTCATTCCGTCTGCTTACGATTCTATGCTTTTCCGATATAAAGAAAGATCCTTGTTGATAGATTCATCAGTAAGATATCTATGCCCCCTCCTATCTGTATTGGAATCTTCAGGAAATGAAGGTGAATCCTCACTTTGACTATAGATCAGCAACCTTTTTTTACGATCAACTGGATGATCCTCTGTAATCTAAAAAATGGGATATCATGTCCAGTGATATCCATCCCGAGCAGTGCTGGCTGAATCAATAAAGCCAAGGGTACCTTTGGGGCAGATACCCATACGATAGCCTTCGTGCACGAGTCGGACCTATGTGTTTGACATTAGATTACCTGTAATTAAGTGTCATTACGCGATGTTTGCGAGCCGACTATTCCGGCGAACCCAGCGCTAAGTGGGTACTTCCGTTAACGTACATAAGGAAATCAATGTGGATGAATGACATTGAAAATAGAATGATCAAGGTCAAAAACGTGCCCTGGCTACTCGGCAATTTTCCTAATAAGACTTATCTACCCTAGTCACCCGTGCAAATCGGTTGTTAATCTTCAACCTTCGCTGATACATTTAACGATTATATTTATCCATGTAAACAAAAGCTATATTTATACTTTGGCATATCTATCTTATCAGTGGATAAATTTCTATTATCGACCTCATTCAATCGATTTTTTCGTTTCGCCCCTACGACAATTTTGTACACTTTACTTTCGAAGAGTCTCAACCATTCATTTCATCCGTCCAATCCAAGCATTCGCCATGTTGGTTACAGCCAGCTTCTATCTATCCACCTAGTACGTTACCTATGTGTATGCTTAAGTTACCTAGGTAGACTTTAGGTACCAATTCCCATTGTTGTGCCTTTGTCCCTCCTTTTTTATTTTTTTTTATTCTATCATCCTTCCTTCGCCCATTCTTTATTCCTTCTATTCTAAACCACTCAAGTATACATTGAAATGCGATTTATACTCGCCACGCCCAAGGGGAATGTCCCTCACGTATGGGACGAGTAAACCGGATTGAGAGAACCGGAAGAATCCCAGTCTCTCGTGGGGTTTGGCTTAAGACCACAAGTCCCTGTCGTACTGCTGAAATTATAACTTTACTTACCATAATGCCCCAGAGGCAGCCATTATTCCTCCTGTATGCATTTAGAGTGCGAGGTCACGGGCTTTGCCGTCGGATCAAATTATTGCATTAACTGTCCACTTTGGTAGCGGTTTGACACGACCATCGTAAACATCATTAGTGCTGCCAGGAATATGTACGTTTGTCATATAGGTACATATATTACGTAATCGTTATCATTATTGGAAGTAATTTATATTTGGAACAATCTTATCAATTACATGTAATTTTTCCAAAAAATGTTCAATCCACCTACCCATCTCTTTACTTCGCTCGTTGATATCCAGTTTTACCATTTTTCTGACAATAATTCTTTTACTCATTTAATTTCTTCACTCGTGCAACTAACGGCTCGGGGCGGCCATCTTTGTAAGGTATCTGCGATCCTGCAGCTCGGATGCGCCGGAATAAAATGTCCGTGGGCACGAGACCTATTGAACGGTGTAATATGGTTTGACATAAGTTTTTACCCTCGTTGCTATGTATGTATGAGCGTTATTATATTATACCTTTTGAAAGGCGTTCTATGTTATTTTCTAGTTTGAATTACGATGTTGCGCCATGTACCGGCAGATGCAAGATCTCGTTGATAAATTTTATATAATCGAATCTGCTCGCGAGGGTATCGGCACGGACGCGTTGCCATTGAAAAGAATTGAATGCTCGTAGTATGTTTAAAAAACCGGTGCCATTTTTATTCCAGAGTCACTTTACGATATTTTCTACCCTGTCAAATCTAATCGGACGAAAATTTTATTAGCTCCCGATGTCTTTAAACTGTATCGTTGGCGAGTGCGGCAGGACCGACGCCGTCAGGTTCTTACTGTGATTTAGTACAGTCGATTACACTGCACTTACCGATAATTTACTTCTTCGCGGCTAAATAGCCTATCGACTACATTCACAGACGTTAATCAACGAATCAGTTAAGGTTGGCTCCTTTTTCAGTGATTTAATCTTTTTTGTTACATTTTATCAATACGATCTTTATTGGCTCTGTCGCCATATCGATAACGAGATTTACACCAGTCTTATAATCTGCTTGATCCAATGACCCCTTAAGCGACGTAAAATTGAATCACTTATGTTTTTAACACTGTCCCTTATCTGATTCCTTTATTGAACGGAGGTCACCGTATACATAATCCGACGTGACTCTAGCGCAACGAGCAATATGCCGGTAATCCGACACCGTCCGATTCTTATCCCTCTAATCTCACTATCTAATATGCAACGTAGGAGCCAAATGCTTTCAGCGCTTCGTACATTAGAATTTTATATTTAAAAGTGATGTTTAACGTCGATGCCATCTCGTATCATAAATGTATAGGGGAGTTAAATTACTTTGCGACTCTAATTAAATTACAACGTTTCAAGTTACAGGGATAATGAATCTAAAAGGCTATCGTTATTATTTAAATCCTTGCGTAAGATTGGCGAAACAAAAATGTCTGGATAAGCGGCACACGGTGGATATCTGTTTTCGAAAGGGATGATACTGATTGAAAAAAAAAAATACATTATTCAAAAGTCGTTGACGAGGCAAAGGAAATATTAATATTCACGTATGCACGTGTTTACATTGATATCACCACTCTCAGCCTTCCCATTGATATAGTCACTCCAGTCCTTCATTTAATTATAAAGTCATCATCCACGCTGGATTTATCGATTCCTACTACGCGTATGCGCTCGTGCGAGTTTCGAAGTTCCCACAAGCCAAGTTAATGCCAGCTATCGTATGACTATAGTATTTCAGTAGCTGTCACAACATTCCTGGTGCACTTGAGGCAACAATTAATACGTCCTCGCATCGGCTTTCTTGGATCCATTGTTGCGGCCCTTTGTCAATGAAATCGCTCATGTCGCATGACGAGTGTAGAATTGCCATGATGGAAATAAAGCATTTTGTCAAATGTCAACTGGCCGAGCGGTGCCACTCCAGTTACGAAAAGGTAATACGACTCGAAAGGGGTAGGAAGAGCAAACAAGGAAGGAAGGACGGAAGGAAGGAAGGAAGGAAGGAAGGAAGGAATCAAAGGTTTAATAATTTCACGAAGTGTAGCAGCCTGTTCAATTTGACATTCAAATTTGATCCGCATCGCTGATTTACCTTAGCCATATTACATCCACTTCGCCTCAAGAGATTTTATTGGAACGAATTATTTTGAAGTTAGACTCTATGCGTCTAGTCGTAGTTTTCAGTCTGTATTACTATATGCGTATGTAATACATGTGTATACATCGTTAGTCTTCTACCTTGTAAATTACATTGGAACAACTTTCTGCGTTCTCGTAACTCGCTTGTAAGAAGCTTCTTGCTATTCTTCCGTGAAACGGCACTTCCTTAAGGGGTTGGCACACTTTAGTGCAGCGCAGTGCATTTAGTCTTTACTGCGAGGGAAGGCTGGAAGTGCTTTTAAAAATAGTCACTTTAGCATCGTCCAAGTGGACGGTTACTTGTCGTCTACCGTGATGGTGCTACCACCTATCGGTGGCTCCAGAGAGAGAGAGATTTAGATGTGGGTAAGGAGTGAGAGTGAGAGAGAGAGAGAGAGAGAGGGGGGAGATGGTGAAAGAATCTTTTTAAACAATTTCTCAATATACAAAGTGGAAAAAGTTTCACGTCAATTTTTCTTCCTGCCGCAGTACGCGTATAACGGACTATATTTACATTTAGATTGAAATACATATTTTTCAAATCGATCTCAACTGGATGCTGGATACGATCTTTTTCGTTTATTGATAATGAAAATAGAAAGTTAAAAAGAATGTATATGGAAATTGCATCAGCACTGCTTTCTTCTGTCATGAATTTTTAAACGACACCGTTTACCTTGGTCTTCGCGCGTTTCGTAATTTTCTATTATACAGGGGGAAGGGAGAAAGATGGGATAGAACAGTAGGATAGTCAAGTTCTTAACTCGAATAACTTTATCCCTGGTATTATAATATGATGTATGGTATATTTTTTTCATTTACATGGATTTAATAAATTTGCGCTGTTTTCGTATATTAAAGTTCTGCTCTTTCCAGCAAATTATCATTTATTTCAATACTTCATCATTAAAATCTCATACGTAGGATTTAAATATATCTGATTGCTATCGTGTATCAGATAAAAGTTAATTGGGATATTCACGGATGCGCAGCTTCATTGGGGCTAATTACTCGGAAACATCCGTTCAATCGCTAATCCGGCTGTTGACATAGAATTACGATGAAATTTCGTTGATCTTCGAGTCATATATATCCGCTGAACAACTTTTTGGTAACTTCTGTTACGCTCGTGAAAGGCAATGATTGGAAGGAAAAAATTTTAAACGTTACTCGCGTAACAAGTTGAAACGTGGAAATGGTCGTTAATTAAAATCTACGAGGTGAGGATTGCGGAAATTTGTGGATTCAATGTAAATTGGGTCAATTAATTATTTTCAGATATTTTTTACTCTTATATACGGTGTATTTCGTGTATTCGGCTAGATTATAAATCGGTCAGAATACGTCTCCGCCATACCCTTGCCGCGTTACAGTCATTCGCTTATATTATTAACTACAGTATATATATTATATTTAATAATGGGTTATCAGTTTATGGTTTTATTTATTCATAATAATTATCCATTCCTTTTCTTCTTCTTCTTCTTCTTCTTCTCTTCTTATCAATTACGTACACACGCAATCGTAACATATAAATATACATCTATACTGGTACTCCTCGATTGTTATTCATCTTCAATCGCTCATTCCACATATGCATATATATATATATGTGTGTGTATATATATAACGCAATACTATATTCTCGCTTATGCGCGTGACGTATTTCTGATCTACGTTATTTACGATGATTACCGAGAGATTCACTGTATTCAATCTGTGACACAGTTTACATTCATTCGTCAGTTATGATCTTTGGGTATGCGGTATAAAAAAAATCTTGATTTGAATAAATCTCCTGCCACGATATGTTAATGCGTATAATAATAATGCAGCAGCGTTCATGTAGAACGAGATATGTTAAAGTGACTTTGTAATTGATAAGGTACAAATTTGTAAGCGTCAAAGATTACGTGCTTATGCGTATTCGAAGAATAATATTATTATTATTAATTTTAACAATAGTGGGTAACGAGTACGCATCTTATGGTTTGGTGTTTCTTGTTTTATATACTTTTTTTTCAATTTTTTTCTTTTTTTTTTCTTTAGTTAATTCAAACTCCATACACAGTCTGAAAGAATTTTCGTGTCAGATATTATTCGGCACGCAAGAGATGAGTGCGTCTGCGAATTCTTAATTGCAATGTCAAATAATGATTGGACCCTTAAGATTTTTCGATAGAGTATATACATACGTGTAATTAATTACTTGTCGAGGACTTGCTGCTTTTAGTGATAAAAAATTTGGTAGTCAAAAATATTTTTTAAGGAATGATGGAAAATTTTGCAAAATTCCAGTCTCATGTACCAAAACGTTTTTCAAACCAGAACGGCGGTTGTGCTTTGTACTGGAAATCTGGTAACGAGGGAATGCGTTTAAGGTAGTGGCTATGTATAATAAAAAAAAGAGTATAGGTTTAAACGTAATACGCGTGCCGTATTTTTCATCTTTTATCTAAAAATGAATAATACGTCCCTCATATTTAATTCAAGCAGCGTGTGCGCTATCGAGATAAAAATGTAAAAGGTATTTTGCGAATATAAAAATTGGCTCGAGCGTTCGTCCGGTGCTTCGACATAAATGGAAAATAAAAATAAAACTTTTTTTAAGTAAACGAACTTTATGGAATTAATATTTTATATTAAGGAACTACCTACGGCGATGTAACTTTAATGACTGACACTGTCAGCGACTTTAATGATTTCGGTTTATTATTATGTATAGTATCGTTTTAAGGTGGGACTCGTTGGAAAATGACGTAGAAAAAGACGTTTTCCTCGATAGCATCCGATTATATCACGACGGCATAAGTTCGGCTGTCTTGCTTGTGAATTCTAGATTAAAGCCTGGACCACAATTGGCGACTTGGCGCGCGCAAAAACCCTTAGAGCCTAACACACACTAAAAGTTTTCACTTAAATTACAACACGCTATCACAATATTATCATAGACATTTACGCTTACGTTAAGTCCACTTAGACACGTACTTATAGATTAGCTTGTGACAATTATTATGACTTATCGGTGTGAACTAACGAGAAAGTGAATTTTAATATTAAAACTTAAACGGTCCATTTCAATAATTATTACGTATATATATATACTGATATGGAAATGCATAAATCTATATGACGCTACCAAAAATTATTCGTATAAAAATAAATAAATTCTCTATTCTATGAAATATAACAGTATACTATAAATTGATTAACGCATCGTGACTAACATTTTATATATATTTTTAACATCTAAGCCCGATCTTCTAATCGAAACGAGAAATGGAGTAGAATTATTTTATTTAATTATATAGATAAATCTCTACTTTTTTTTAAAAGCCTTATCAATGCTTCGATCTAAAATCATTTATTACAGTTTTACGTAAATTTCTTGTTTCGCAGAGAGTGAGTCATGAATTATTATTCTTCTATAACGAACCTAATTTTCGCGTATGGCAAACGTGACGTAAACGTATGATACAATCGATTCCATTTCTTCCTTCGATCCGGCCAAAAATAACTTTTCTCTTTCATGTACGTCATTCACGCAATTCGTGAATAAAAGATACGATTGCTTCATTTGATTCGATTTTTAATGTCACCGCGTATTTGACAATCGTAGAATTGTCTACCGACCCATTTCGCAGTAGCGTGACGTTCGATAATACGGTCGCAAAACTTGTTCTAACGCTAATTGCAATTGTCTTCACGTTTTACCAGTTTGACATAAAAAGAAAAGTTTTTCCGTATCCTGTTTTTCCGAACTTTCGATGACATTTCGCAAGTCAGAACTTTTCGTACCCGTTACGTAACTTTCAGTACGAGTTGATATTGCGATATTGTATTTTTAGTGGATTCCCCATAATTATATATGGACTTCACGAATTGCCCGGATGATATACGATCCAAATTTTGCACGATTGCAGATGATATATTTATAGAGTAACGGTACATGCGCGGTTAATTCAAATTCATAACGAGATTGATGCAACGTCATGAATCCGACACGCACGGTTAACACTCCTATAGGAACTGCTGAATATACAGTTCGTGTAGACTCCTATCGACGATAATCAATATCGTCGCGTAATCGTAAATAGAAACTTTCCCTAAAGTGATTTCGTTGCTAAGGTACACGGAGAAAATTTTTTTATTAAAATTTACCGTCAAATCACGGTAATCAAGGGACATCGTGGTATCTCAACATATTACCATATATTTAATAACAACTCACGAAAATATACTAAATAGCTTTTACTAATGTGTACGGTAAAGATTTCGAAAGTTGAAAATATATGGTATAGTGTAAAACTATACGGAATATGGTTCTACCGTAAAGATCGAATGGATGAGCTAACTTCAGCAGATGTAATGCTCCTAATGACACTATACGTTTTGCAATGGTTTGAAAATATCAATCATATTTCTTTTTGTAAAACAGAAAATTTTACATGATAAGTTTTACCCTGGAACTGTATGCACTGTAAAATTTACATGTAACCACTACAAATATCGTGTATTATAAGCAATACGTAATAAAATGGTAACGATCCCCCACTGGTTTCTACGCTAAATTTTATCGTGAATTTCATAGAAAAAAAGAATTAACAAAAAATTCTCTCCGTGTACGTTCTACTATACAATTTTGATTTTCCTCTAGTATAATTACCGAATGCACAATACTCATAGATATCACTAATCACTTATTCCTTGAAGCATTCTCGCATTCCACGCATACCATGTGCACGCAGCTTCATAATGATTTGCCTCCGTCGTGTAAAACGTCATTCAATTTTTCGTTGTGCCTTGCAAGTAAATGGATCGCGGAGCGTCGACGCGTCGCGACGTCTTTCGGTGCGTAGTGACACAGAGTCAGGTGGGAAACAAAAATTCATGATATAATCAATAGCTAGAAGAACAAATGGCGGATTCTCAACGAACAGAGAGACACGATGAAAGGAGGAATGAAAAATACAAAAAAAAACAACATTAGATTCTTACAGAAAAACCATATGCACTCGTATAGAGATAGTTACAAAATTATGGTAAAATTATAAATTTTATCCACGATCAGACTCATAAAACCGAAGGCAGTCGCGTCGCTGACGTTTCGCTGAAAGCAACTTTGAAACACGATAGTACATTTATAGTGACCAATGAAAACGCGTCTCCAATTAGTACAAGAGATTAGATCGCAAGAAGATGGCGCTAGTGTCTAATCGAATATAGTATGTATGTACATGTAAATAGGCGTCCCTTAATTAACACGTTATTACGGGCGATGACGTCGATGTACAAACATTCTACGAGTCCCGACGATATATTTTATTCGTAAAGTCTAATAGAGTTAGAAAGTCTGATATATCGGAGACGCGCGCTCGATACAGGCATATTAAACGTTAGATACATCAATGTCTATGCGACACTTTATTTACGATATAGTATCTGTATATACGATATATATGGACCCGTTTTCGAACCACTGCGCAGGCGCGGATGCAACGAAAAAAAATTTCATACAAGTGAACTATATCACTCTAAGAGTTATGCAAGAGCAAATTAATTGTGTGTGTGTGTATATATATATATATATACTATATATGCTATGTCTAATAGCTATATGTAGACGGCTTGGTCAGGTCCCTACGAGAATGTATTTATTTTTTGGAGTCCTACCATATGCGTATATCTCTAATGGCTAATTCACGTGTATATGCATATAGAAGTTTTTGCATATTTATACAAGGATAAGAGCATTCGCGTATGATCTTGTAGCTCATTTTATAGTGCTGTTGGAATTAAGTATATCAAGATTTATATATCTTTAATTGACTCTTTTACTTCGATACGCGTGGATGGGTTTTGTTGTATGTCGAATAAGTATGGTCGATCCGCGAATAAAGTGTAGGCTTGGGTAATTCTTTGATGTTCAATGTTACACGAATCGTAGGTAGGTATCCATGAATCGATGAGAGGAGAGCGGATGGTTATTAGGTAATGAGTATGAAAAAAAATAATAAAGAAATTTAATTCTGTAAGTATAAATATAAAAGCAGGATAAATGTCGATAGTGATATATGGTTCATCGATCCACTATCTTTCTGCCTCATCCTGATAGATATGGTTATGATATTTTTTACTCTCCTTTATCATATATATTTAAGGGCATCGTATTCTCTGTACGGTGTGTCACATAAAAGTTTAGTATCGGGTAAAAGTGTCTATCAGGGAGCGCAGTATCGGAGGATGAGGCGAAGGATAATTAGAACGACGAGAAAAAGATGGTTTCTGCTATAAGTATAAAAGGACTTCATTTTTGAAGATTACAAAATCTAATATTTACGAGGAATTTTTTTTTATTTTTACTATTTTTTTAATACCTCTAAAACTGTTGGTACAGCATCCCTGACGCCTGACGTGAAAAGCTCAAATGAAAAGAGATGTCTTTAATTCATTTTTTTTTCTCTTAATTATTACTAACACTGTTTCCATAGATTTTAACGCGAACCATTCTTTGTCTCAACCATCACACTTAATTTAGCCCAATGGCTGCCGTTTGAAACCCAGCCTTTGGGCGATACTCAACAATCGCTTTTATGCATACAGTATGGTCGCTCTCTAAAGATCTAACTTCACTTATGAATATGCCTTAATTCTGATTTATCATTAATACTAAGGATCAATGAAATCTAAAGAGCTAACAGTAGAATAAAAAATGTCGAATAGCACACAGTAAAGCGATGCAGGTATGGGTATAGTACTTACCTTCTAAAAGATTCGACATTAGTAAAGAATTGTTGATCATCAAAGCTGCACGTATTTGGGCTCGAGTTAAATTTTCCAGCGGCGCAAACATTAACCAAACTCTCGTTATTGTTTCACGAGGACCGTCATTTCGATTTATTTCGTCAGTCAATCTGACTGAAGTTTTCATTACTCTTGTCCGATCTTCGTGTTTCGGCTGATCGAGAGTACGATGCTCATACCAGAAAAGGGAAATGTGGTCCATTAGAGCGTTGCTGTGTAAAATGACCTGGAGCACGTTGCACCAATTCCATTTGAGTTTTCACCATAAAGCGGATTTGGGTTTCCGGTTAATAAACTCCACGGAGATTTATCGCTCGAGAACGGGAGGTCGACTATTTCTCACGGTGACTCCTACACGTTACTTCAATGTCTTTGATCCGCATTAACCTTGAAATACGTTTTGAAATTTGAACTTTGTACGGTGTCATTCCTTTTGCAAATTTCCATAGCAAGGTAACGACCCACCCCACGCAGTCCGACATTTGCATCAAAGCTTTGACGATTTGAATTCAGTACGTACGGTCGCGGCCAAAAAATGAAACGTAGTTGCAAAATTGTTATCACTCGTGCAACGAAAATTAAAGATTCTCCTACGAAGCTTCATTGTTCTCGAATCTTCAATTGATCTTCGTCCTCTTCTTACGATTCGTGCCAAACTTGTTATCTCGGCTGGAATTCCACGCCAATTCAGGTTAGGTTGTCTCTATCTTGTTTATCACAACTCGATGATATCCGGTGCCCGGAATTGCACTTTACTGCAGTACCTCACTTCCTGCACGACCTCACTGCCCTCCACGACCTCCTCCTCTTCCTCCTCCTCGACCTCCTCCAGGACATTACCCTCGAATGAATTTTGCGGATGTCTTTTTCCAGTAGTCACGGTCTTCTCGCGAACATCCCTCAAGCGCATGGATCGCCGTGGTTATTTGTATCTTCGAACATAAAAAAAACTTCTTATCGATCGCACGAAAGCCTATTAAAAGAGAACGTCAGAATATCAATAATGCCGTTTTCGCTGCAGTATGATTCCGTTCGCTGGATCATAAACTGGTTAAGGGTTCGCGGTACTCGGTGAGTATCGATCGATTCTATCCGGGTTGTATTATCGCAATTTCCTTTTAACGGGTGATCGGCCTCGTCGCCGGATTTCGTGCAGCTGATCCGCTGCACATGGCGCTAGTTTATATATACACAGTGTAGAACACATTGGGCTACTTTACTGCTAACGAATACGTCCACGTTAACTATTCACGTTATTACTTTAGCTTCGTGATATTTGAGGTATTCGCAGCTGAAATTTTCTGAATAATTATTATAATGACTCATCTCGCGTTAATTCTAGTATTGTTGGATTTAATGGTATATACTATCTTTTGTGTCGGTTATTCATTTTACTCGAAATATAACATTCGCTCACCTCTCTGGCCAGGGACATGCGAGAATCCTGCAGACAGCCAGAGAGAGAGCGGCCAACACGCTGACCGCCAGAGCTGCATAAACCACGCACAGATGCACCAATGAAAATATGTAGAGCGTCTTGTGACACCATCGATTAGGCTCGAACAACGTAGGAGAATAATCGGGCCACCTGATGCTTAATATCCAGTAATTTCCTATGGCAAAACAAAACAAGAAAATATTTACTTATACCCTTGCAAAGCGAGGATGCTAAGGGCTATATTAAAATTATCCTGTAGCGTGACTCCATTCGAAGTAGTAATATCCAGATTGAGTCGGAAGCAAGAGCGCCTGACTTAGGCAATTTCTATACTTTGGAGTACACAGTACAGTCGTCTTACAGGGTGGCTTATGATAAACAGAAAATACCAGGTTGCTAGTAATATTACTGAATTTACCTGAATAATTATTAAATTTATAATTGAGAAGCATAACGTGTCGTTTATTTCATCCAAATGCAATAATAAATAATAATGGCTATTATCATTTTGCAGATTGCAGCTTTGTGGGAGTGAATATCCCTATCTACTGAAAGCTCTTACCTAATACGAACCAACCAGCCAGGAAGCACGTCAAAGCCATGGAGGCTAGTCTGGTAGGTGACATGTGTGACCTAGCACTACGAACGCTCAATCCTTCAGGTCTTCTGGAACGTATCTGTGAATATAATCCCCACAGCATTCTGACACTTCCTAGAGTTCCACCTACCACCATGTACACTGGTATATGGGGCTCTTTGGGGCAATCCCTGATGAACTGAAGTCCTGAACAGAAATGGAAATGAATTTATAGCCGGTAATATAATAATTTCTATATCAGACTACAAATCGTACCGAATCATTCTTATACGAATAAATGGTTCGATTGATAGGCCATTTAATGTAATCCACTAGGTCGCGAAACCCTTATTACGTGTTGGAATTTGTTCCAGAGAACATTCTAGGGATGACGATCATTTATCAGAAGTCGGCTCCAAAAACGTGAAAGCGAACGACTGGATTAGTTACCCTTCGCAGGTAAGTAATGGCGCATCCATCACCTTACCATTCTTAACGGCTCTATGGAATATGCTTTCTATGTGGATAGATGATTTTTATCCAATAGATTAATTGTTCTGCAGTGTTAGAATGATCTTTTTTCAGTATTGGACGTATGAAAATATATTATTATAATTTATAAGTGATGCCGTGACACTTTTACATGTTCATTATAGGGAATTAATTTATCGTTAATCGTCCGATCTGACTTTTCATCTCTGCCATGTCCCGGTTCGATGCCCACGTGAGCTTAATTCAACATGCAAACTTGGACGTGTACAGGTGTTCTCAAAGTTTTTTACATTTACAGACAGAAAGTGATTCATAATTTGTTTTTTATAGACTCGTTCAGCTGAGAGGATCATGCAAGGACTTGAATGATGATTGATCACGGGTCTTTCGGTGGTACTGTATTTTCGTTAGCTATTATTTCTAACTTACGATGGCCTAGTTATACGAGTGAGAAAAAATGTGCACTAGGATCGATCGACCCTTCTCTCTTTTCAGAGTAAGTTTTTGCAGCGAATGACAGTTTGGCAAAGAAAAGCACTCTAAGGATCGACCGAAAGTAACTGGCAAGAAGGGTATCAAAATTCCACTATGACAGTATCGATAACCCCTGGATAATATTGAGAGCCCTTTGATTAAGTTTTACCTCTTTTTTTTTGTAAAATTCTCAGGTACCATATAGAAATTACGTAAGTTTGCATGCAGCTGAGAGAAAATGCGCAGTTGCGTGTCGCCACTCTGATTTTCTAAGATGTAAAATCAAAGGCAGCTGCAAAGTTGTGACTGTTATCGTATACACTATATATAGACAAATTGTTTAATCCTTGCGATGTACTAAACAATCTCGAAGGTAATTGCAACCTGGCATAGGTAATTATGAGAGAAAGAAATTAATCGTTATTTCCATTTCTATAAGTCTGCTACACGCGACTAGAGTTTGTTGTATTAAATTATCATAACTATTACGGCTGCAATTCGAATGGCCGACCATAAACTTTTTAGTAATAAGCAGAAGGTAATGCAAATCTGCAATGCAGTTACTGTACAGCTCGTGCATGCCCAGTTGGATATTTGCAAAACTGCATCTCGAGATTTCGCCACGCCCTTTCTCGAGAATTAACAGAAGGAAAAATTGCACGAGATATGAAAATTTTACCCTTTGGTTTAATAGCTTTGTTAATTTTTGCATTGTCTTTGGTATCTTTTATTTTTCATAATTAATCGTCTGTCAGTGCGTAATCACGTAAATTCTAATATAACATGGAACTATAATTTCGTATTTCAATTCGTTATAGTAAATCCGCAATTTTTGTGCAATATATCCAAAGTCTAAAAAGTCAGGATGCACCGCAGCGATAAGACATACTGACACTTGCGAATTGCTGCGTTTCTTCAACATTGAATCATGAGCCAAGGTGGAATCCGTGCAATTTATCAAACGTCTCGTATTCCTCTCAGCTGTTGGGAAGAAACGTGAAAATATTTTTAAAAAAAGGGAACGCCCCTGGAATGGTTGAGAAGAACGTACGGTGACCAAGGATGAATGTGCTTAGAATTAGAATGGCGTTACGTTTATCTTGTCTGATTTAAATTAATCAATTTCCACTTACCCATGATAAGCATAAGAAGTGGCATTGTTGAGAGACAGCCCAGGCAAATAGTGACGACTAAAGTTTTGCTGACGACACCCAAAGCCCTGATCACAAAGTCACAAGTGCCGCTGGCCTCGAGATGAGCATCTTTCAGCTGAAAGGCCAGAGAGCCATACGTTGCAACCCCGAGAGGACCAACCCCCGAAGTACCCTTTTCCGTCAAACTGACACCGCCGCCACAAAGTCGGCGAGATTCATCGCCTGAGAACTGAAATAAATGTTCGAAGAATTCAAACTTCTGGTACACGTACCATATCATTCGTAAGTGTACATAACGAGTCTCTGTGCATCACCTCGATAAATTTAAAGAATTCACAAAGCGTACTCGTAACTACCTCGAGGCGATAGACATTTTTTATTTTTTCAAGCTACTGCAGAAAACTTTATTTTAGATGCATACTCGATCGAAGTTGCAGATTCTTGTATTTTCCAGCGATTTTTAAATATATGGATTTCAATTGAATTTCTAGTATCGATACTTGCATATGCTACTTGCGGTATACGAGAAGAGACTCCAGCGAAGAATATCTCTTTGATGCTTGCCAATTCGGTTTCACAAAAAAAAATGTTCATCTATACATGGAATCTCAATCACAAAAAGAAAGTTACTAGCGGTTGGCTATAAAGCGAAAAGGAATTCGATTAGAAACGTAGCTAGATAGAATTCTCGTGGTAAAAAAATTGTGCGAAAATATAATTTAAGATTCCTCAATAATTAAGAACTTTCTTCCAAGACAATTTTCTTTCATTATTGTTCGGATAACTTTGACGCAAGGATTTCTTCAGTATGCGTCAAAGATTTGAATTTTCCTGAGGGTAGCAAGAGAGGCAATGTTCTTGGAAAGAATCTCTTAACGAGACTCTTGACTATCCTTGTACAATTATTTCCCGGAACTCCTCTTATCGTCGTTACTTCGGCTTACTTAATGTCATCTTCAATGGCAATTGGTAAGCACTGTATACTTTAAAAAAAAAACTTGTCAACCCACCAAAGAGATACGTTTCGATGACGTTAAGATGCTAGAAAAATGAAAACGCGTCACAGGGCTAAATATAATATGAAAAATGTAAAAATCATGTCAGATGTGTACTATAAGTAAAAGAACGATAAGTAATGAGAAGAAGTATAAGAAAATAATAATAGGGACAATTTAAAAATGACTCAATGATAGAGACTAATCATGATTACACAAAATAATATATGCATATGTTTCCTTTACAGTTGCCAGATAACCTTCCCTTTTTCCATTGCGTAGAAAACTTTTCTCTTAAGTTTTATACACAGAAAAGGAAGACCACACTAAATAAGTTGGTAAACATTTGCGTACACAAAATTTACAAGCAAAGAAACATGTCATTGTTACATTACAATAAGAAAATCTTCAATAAAAAGCCCATATTTTTTATATATAAAAAAATCGTAACAATGATTCCCTTCGCTTTTATGAAAGCTCATAAATATATGATTTGAATAAAACATGAAGCGAATCGATCCTGACAATTGTTTATTACAAAAGAATATCCTGCCTTAGTAGTTTCCAACTGGTTCAGAATATTATGGAACATTGTCCAGAGACCCACATGAGTATAAACATAAGCGCGAGTGTATCTTGCGATTATGTTCTGGTTTGATAGTTTGTTTGGTAAGCTTTGCGCAGTTTGATAGCCAAGGAATTTACGATCTCATTTTATGCAGCTAAATAACGAAATAACAGAAAATATTATTCAGTGCTCTGTTAACTCACAATCAGTAGAATTATATCTATTCTTCTGACACATAGTACATTAATGTAATATATATTTTTAATGTTAAATGTCACGTGGTATCATTATTTGACTTACTTTTCTGAGTAACACAATTTTTAACATTACGGTTAATTACTGTGTCACCCGTAAAATAACATACGTTAAATATATTTTTTATTAACCTGAGACACAGAGCTGCTGGCTCTTCTTGAATCTGCCCACGCATTTGTCCCGTAGCCTAGATTCACCTGTGCGCCGCAACTTCCACCGGATCTGATACTACCGGAGTTTATATCTCGCTGTCGGTATGGTGAACTGCTACGATTTTTCATGGAACCTGTAACACAGGAAACATAGCCACTACAATGCACACGTCTTTTCTTTCGGCCAGATTATTGTCCATGATGTTACAGGGTGTTAATGTTTAATCATCATAAAATATGGGGAAAAAAGTTTAGGGATTTAACTTGAGTTCTTTAAGGGAGCAATAAGGGTTTCTTTACCCTCGTTTTCCTGTATTTAAAAAAAAGAAAGGGGAAAACCTAGTTAGTTTAGTGACATCCCAAAATCGATACAGCAGTAACATGGAGAGTCTCCGCGGATTTATACTAAGTTAAGTATATTCTAATATATTGTTACTGGACACCCGATAGATTTACACTGTTAATTTAGCAGAGGGTGTTCCACTTGGTCGGTGAAGAATCGATAGTGCTATTGGCTTGAAGGTAGTTAAGCTATGGTTAATTTATCGAGCAAGTTTTTATGACCAAGAATACCCTTTTAACCTTGAAAATAAATTAGTGCGATTCCTTAAAAGTTTTCCAAAAATCCTATACCCAATACAGTATGTCACTTAATTTCTCGGTTTTGGCGCGTGCTCTGACAGACTGATGGTTGTACGTGTTTTATGGCCAGAAAGAAGGCGCAACCGCTGGTGAGTTAAATAATAGAAATATAAAAATATTTAACGTTACTCATATTCCTTCTAATCGCTATTACCATTCTTTACAGACAGCTGTTTGCTCTTCGATTAGATTTCAATATTACTCCATTGATTGATTGCTCCGTAAAGTAGGATAGGTAGCTAAGCGCGTTACACTGATTACAGTAGAGGATCGTAAAACATACTGGAGCCATATGAACTATAAAAGAGTTCACGTGTCACTGAAATGACAATGGTATTAAGAAATTCCATTTTTCAATCTCGTACCCGTTAGTATACAATGCGTATTAGCTAAGATGTAAGCTTGGGGAGAAATAGTGCACGATTTCGAAAAATTATTATTGTTCTTATAATTTGCGTTTGCAAATAAAAAAAAAGATCTTTGCCCTTTTAAATGATATCGAAAAAGTTAAATAGAAAATTTATAGGATAAGAAATAAGAATAGAGATGAAAAACAAGTTCATATGGATGGCGTATACAGGGTGAATAACAAATCGTGATCAGTAGAGATTACTTCAGATATGTTCAGTTGCAACAAATTCAAGGTAACCTTGAAAAATCATAAAAAAAGAGTTCACCAGTAATTTTTTGCTATCACGTTAAAGTTCTCTCGAAACCATGCTAAAGCTGATAAAAACATTTTCGATCGGACTGGTAATAACAAAGTAATCTCTACTGATCACGATTCGTGATTCACCCTGTATAATAAGGGAGATCTTTGCATTTGAAACGCGTTCAGGTAGACGCAAAAGAAGGCTAAAGGGTATTGCAATGCTTGTTTTTTGTTAATTATAAGAACCTGGTTAAAGAACCTGTTAACGCTAGTGAACCCTTCCCCCATCACCAGAGTTGCCAGACCTATATATACGACTATAATCCTTACGCTTTTCAGCCTTTGCGGAATTTTCCGAAAACCGCGCCCTCTAGCGGAATTTTCCAGAACTATCAAAGTGCTCCTCGCGAGAATGCATGTCTTGAACTCTGATTCCACGCCCAACAGCGCCACCTGGTGGAACTTTTCAAAACTATTGTACTCGATAAATCATCTCTTAAAGTTGCATTTTGTATGGAAGTATTGTAATCCGTTCCGGACAAATTCCACCAGACGTTGATGCAAAGTACTATCAATAGTTTCAGGTAATTTCGCAAGGGATTAGAAACTTAAGGCTGCTAAAGCTACTGAGGATTCTAAAAGGCTAAGTGTGGAAAGGCTACGACCAGGATCACTCTAAATCCCAAAGACTCACCTAGACTCCAAAATCTACAGCGAGGAATATCTAGAATCTAAATTGGAATATACTATAGACTTCCAACTTGTAACAAGAAAAAAGCATTGCAATAGGTTTCAGCCACCGTGTACGGGTTTGCGTATGACTGAATGCGTACCTTAAAGCAATTGCGAAAAGCTGTTCGACGTGAAGCTGCTGCATGAAGTTACGGTGGAACCGCCAGTATCGGAAATCTGTCAAAAATAACATGCACATTGATGTGCAATCAACAAATATTTAATGGCTGTTACATCAGATTTTCGAAATCGTTCACAGTTTCCCTGAAAACGGCAAACGTCCATCATAACTAATACACTCTGTATACATAGGCCGAAAATAAATATTCCCTGATTCTTCTCTTATAAATCTTCTTAATCAGGACTTTACTGTTTCTTTAATCGTTCTCTGATAAATGTCTTTGACTTGTCTTGCACAAATCTGTGAGAACGCATTTATTTACGAGGTCCATAGGTATCCATGCATCACATAATATATCATACAGATAGGGTCATAAAAAAGCATAAAATTGATCCGACTTCTACAGGGAGATATGTTCATCCCCTTTTTATATCTACCCAGTAAAATCCAAGTAACATAACCTATCCGCAGTATTAAATATCTTGATATCAACTGGTTTTCATTATAACCGGAGTTAACTCCCAGGAGACATTTGCCTAACCTATAAAAAGTGCAGTCTAACGAGCGTCGGGTTATCGTTACGAGTCTTTTACGCATAAAATGCAAAGCCCTGTTGCCCCTTGAGTGTCGATAGAAATAAATCTTCTTTTCCGAGGAGGGTTTGGCGAAATACGTACTGGATACCATATATGAACGTATATCGCCACACGGAACAGAGTGTAACAATCTAAGTTACGTCATTGGTGATATAACGCTGTTACGAGTTTTTTTTTACGAAGTCACCCGGTCCAGAATATTACCCATGGCGAATCACTTGGAGCATTACAATATTCTGCGAAGCACGTAATATCGGCAATTTTAATGGATTTGCAAACTGCACCCTCCAGATTCCACGGTGAGCTTGCCACCTCGAGAAAATTATTTTCCTTCGAAGGTTATCGCGCAGTCATGACCTCGTAACGGTTAATGATAAAGCGTAAATGGAGCTGACGTCAGTATATTATATCAGCAGGAAAATGGATAGACCTTAAATGTACTCAGTGTACGCCTTTAACTATTATCTTGTGAAGATCTATGCGACAAGATGGACATGATTTAATCGTTTCAAATTATAATCTCAGTGTTAATCAGTATATCATTAATAACAGCGTTACGATACCTTGATCGGCTGAGGCTCTTCTAGGATCTTGAAACGCGAGACTTCCTCTGGGACTCCGTCTATCCTGACTACCGCCAATACTTCCTCTAGGACTTCTGTCTAGTTCAGGACAAATGCTACCTCTAGGACTCCTAGTCTCATCCTCACTCAATCCACCAGCTGATTCTCTACGAGCTCTGTCCATTTCCGATATGCCTATACTTCCTCTGGGTGATCTGTTGGGATCGTGTGGTCCTATGGATCCTCTTGGACTGCGATTTATTTCTGGACAGATTGAACCTCGAGGTGATCTATTTGGATCTGGTCCAATTGATCCTCTTGGCGAACGGTTTGGGTCCGGAGCAATTGATCCACGTGGGGATCTACTTGGATCTGGTACGATTGATCCTCTTGAACTGGGATTGAAACAATCAGATGCTATAGATCCTCGTGGACTTCTGTTGAATTCCAATGGCGCTATGCTACCTCTAGGAGTTTTTAACACTTCAGGACATATGGATCCTCTTGGACTGCTGTCGAATTCAATGTTTGCCACGCTTCCTCTTGGACTCCTTGATGGATCCGGTACCAAAGAGTGTCTGGGACTTCTACTGCCACCGTTGTTTTCCGGCATCAGTAAACTCCTGGAGCTTCCTGTTGGCACTAGACTGTTCCTTGGACTTCTGTTGTAGCTCACATCGGGCACGAGAGAGTTCCTTGGACTTAGTGGTACATCCGGTACGAGAGAGTGCCGCGGACTTCGAGATACGTCAGGAACTAGACTATTTCGTGGAGAACGTCCTACATCCGGGACCAAACTATTCCTGGGGCTACGTCCGGGATCTGGGACTAAAGATCCTCGTGGGTCTCTACAATAGTCATCTGGGATCAGAGAGTTTCGTGGACTACGGTTTAGATCTGGGACCAGATTCCTTTGGGAAGATATGCTCAATTCGGGATCCGGGAGCATTCTCTGACCAGCAGGCTGTAAGATTTTTTTTTATTTTATTCTCTTTGTTAACGTTACACTCTTTCAATACCCTACTCATAGAACAAATAAGAGCTATTCATTATGAAAAATTGTAAGAAAATAATATAACTTATTACATCTCTTCGATACAGATTAAACTAATTTCAACGGCAGAGAAAAGCTGAATGGAAAGACTACGTTGAAAATACGAAGAAGGCTACACGATAAAAGTCTACAACGTTTGACTGAGAGACTTGAGAAATGACTACTATCAATTTCCGTAATGGAAATAACAAAGAAACTTTATAAACAATCATGTATTTCCAATTACCTCTTCCGGTGAATCATTTTCCACATCAAGTTCGATATTTGGCACCATACTACCGCGTGGTGATCTGTGCCTCTCCATACTGGCGTTAGGGGTAGCTAGGGCCAAGGGGGCGGTTTTGTCAGCAGCCACTGATGCTCTGCGCCCTCTTGGCCCTGACACCGACGACGATCCTTGCGCCGAATTAACGACATTTCGCGACGCCCTTCTGCGTCGCGACGACGTACTACGATGCAGCATTACGGCATCTTTTCACCTCTGCAAAAAATAAAGGAAAAATTTTAAATGACCGTTCTAATGGATAGCCAATAGTTTCTGAATTAATTAAGGGTTCGTAAATCAAGTATCTATATGGTACGTGCTCACGAATCGATTCGCAAAAAGTGCTTTTGATTTACGACGTAAGCGATAAGATCAGGCAGTCAGACACGAATCGTGCTGATACATCGATTATTCTTATACGTAGTATAAATCTGCAGAAATTTCGAAGATTTGATTCACGTCATAAAATGGAGGGACCGTTTAGTAAAAATCACTCGTGCAAAATCATCTCGGATTTTTTGACACTTTATGACGGAATGACGTAGGTTTAATGGATTGGCAAACTTTAATGAAAAGTACCCACGTCGTAGCCACCCTCGTGATCTATCTCACGAAATGGCACAATGGACTCTGAAAAGCAATGAAACGCAGGAGAAACAATTGCGTGAATTCTTTTGGAAAAAATTTGTATTCAAAAAGCCGTTCATTATTAAAAAATACTCTATGCCTGTTGGAGCTAAAATTTCAACGTTTAAAAATGATCAAAAATGTTTCAGCTACATTTTCTAAGTCATTTCAAGATATGGTTTCATAATAAATAATTATGTGTTACAGTTATCTCAGGTGAATTATTATTTCAGACGATTAGTTATCATTAAAAAAGCATTCAACGTTCGTTAAAAACACTTCGTATTAAAGTACTCCGTATTTTACATAATCTGCAAAGTTTCACGGTAAAATCCTCTTGAGAATTCAAATATAAAGATTTCACTTCGTGACAGCTTCGATATTAATTATTCTCGACGCCATCTCTAGAATTTCCAAGAGAAACTTGCCCATGATTTCACTTTGTATAGTAATCATTAATTAAGGGAGTGAATTGAGTAAATACAATTATTTAAATTCCATGCATACTGTGTACATTACGTTAAGTAACTGAATAGACCCGAAATATGCTGACTAGTTACTAGCAGAACTGCCATTGGTGCATTTCAGACGAAAATGCGCTTTAGTTAGTGAAATCGATTCTCTTTGAAAATGAGTATGAAATTAGTTTTAAAATCTGGCAAATTTTTGACATATACCACCACAGGGATTTATATCATTGAAATGTGCGAAATATTTAATTAGTTGGTATCTATGTATTTTTTAATGAGAAATAATAATAATCTAGCTAATATATTTGTTTCAAATTCCGTTTAATTTTCGAAAACTTCACTCTCCGTCGTGATTCGTAAAGGGAGATAAAACTTTTGAAAAGTTTGTAAGCAACTAACAGGGGAATTTTAAATTTAGATACTCCTAGCCCGTGTTTTAAGCTATCAGTATCTTTCGCGAGTAATTCCAAATGTTCTCTTAATTGACTCGGCTGCAATGCAATTATTCACTTTTCACGTTAAGCGTCATTCCTAAAGTATTAACGAGCAGCTTAGAACTGAATATAATAGAGATACGTAGTTGTATAAATCATGTACAGTATTTTAAAATAACAATCGAAATGTATCTTTTGTTGTAATACAAGAATTGACGTTGAAACGTAGTTTTATTTTTTGTATTAGTCTTGTCACAATCAACGTAAATTGAAATTTAAATTCCTACTAAGCTTATACCTATTGTGTTCCTAGTACTAAGACTCCATTAGCAGAAATTAAACTGAGGAGTAAATTGTTGACTATGAAATTACTTTTAGTGTAGTCACGATGAAAAATACTATGAGAAAATTGTAACAGCTATTTTGATTAAAGATCTAAGTTTCGTTACAGAGTAAAGGAAATGGAAAGATAAGTTAGAGTAAGCACAGCTACAGTTTATTTGAAGTAACTTTTACATGACTTTCCGTCCATTTAAGGACTCTTTTTATAAAAAAAGAAGGAGTAATTGGGTAAACTCGTAGAGCGTTGGATCCATAATTTTAATTGAAACGACGACGGCTAACGTTGAAAAACGTCAGAGTGTCAAAGTGGATCGACGTCTCGTTCCGAAAGCCAGGCAAGTTACGTAAGCTTCGCTATTAATCAATTATTTTTGTATAGCCTGTCGTAAATTCCAAGTTTTGTGATAACAAAAGCAGTTGTCTATCTTTCGGTTAATTTAAGAATTAATTCTCCTGCCATTTCCCTATAAGGATGAGTTTCGTTCCTTTTTCATTCTATAGCGTCGAGACGACTATTTGCTGTGAAACAGAACAAAAAATTTGAAAGCAGAAACGAAAAATAGAGAATGGTACGGTGCTTCAAGGAATATAAAAGCCAATTTGAGAGAATAATGGCAGAATGCATATTGGTCGAGTGGGTACAATAAGTATTAATCTTCAGCACCCTCTCAATCACATTGTTGAGAAGATGGGGCATTACTAGGCCGCGTTAAGACAGGAAGATAAAAATGGATGGAAATTGGGAGAAAGGAGGCTTGAAGGAAAAAGAAAAAGAAATTGTGTTTCTTTCAAATTAAAATATTTTCTTCCCCAATTTTTGGTCCCTTGAAGGAGATACCCTGCGGATGTGCTAAATGATATGTACATAACGATCTGACTGCGATTACGCTGACAAGTGGTTTTACACTCTTAATTCTGATTTTTTTTCACCCTCCTTCTTTTAACGTATCGCTGCACAACGACAAATACAATCTCAAGATATTCGATAAATGCTTTCTTATTTTTCTACTGAAATTAACGTAGACGTTCTATCGTGCAAGATAAGATTTTTTATTTTTTAGTGTATTTCTGACTTTTACTTTCGATAGAAATAGACAGTGACATTGCTGATAAGAAATCCATCCCATTGACACTATCACGATAAGGGTACACCGTGTATAACGGGCGAATTCATAGGAATGGAGGGATCGATGAGAGACCTTGAGAATGCCTATAGGGTGTGTCAGTTGAAATATCGAAGAAGTCATGTCTTTTGAATCAAATATACTTTTTCCCTCATCACGGAATAGGGATGAAGTACATAAATATATATATGTAATATTAAGGTATAATTTGTAGAATGAAAAAAAAAGTATGATATGCCGAATTCAAATTATCTCTAACTTCAGATAGGCAAATGAAAAAATTGATAAGTTACGGTTATCCTTTTGCAAACTCGTAATAAACGCGAGGGCGTCACCCAATTGCGTAATACCAGGTAACAAAAAATTATATTAATACTTGGTCTGCTGTTGTTTACTCGCTATCGTGTGGTTTAGTAGAACTTACTCGACGGTATTTCCTCGCTCAATAATTTCGAGTGTATAATTAAATAAACATAATGGGTAACTGCTCGTTGCACGTATAATTACAGGAGCAGCGTGCATTCAGCGCATTGTACTATAAAATATGTGGATTACGACAACGTTTGTATTAAATGGAGAGCAATGATAAGCGCATACATCGAATCAACCATAAAGGCTTATCACGGTTGAAATATATTTTTGTTTTCTGCTATCGTTGCAATTAAAATTAAAAAAAGGAGATGCATCTCATTCAGAGCTATTATGTATCTCAATTGTCACTTCCATAGATGTGTCGTTGAATCATATCACGTAGAAAATATAATTGTCAACCAATCGCGTTACTTCCAATTGGAAATTAACTTTAAAAGGCTGTTGATATTCAGTTGAAATCTGTGATGTTTTCAACGAAATATCTCAACCACAGCAATCATGCTGAGTGGATTCGATCCTCCCTAAAGTGAATTATAATGAACGCCATTCTGTGTCTATTCGACTAAAAAGCTTCTAATTATTTAATTTCGAAAATTGCAAAAGCGCGGATCCTTATTACGTTTTGCAAATGGACGTCGCTCTGATTATCCATTTTTTTTATTCGATATTCTTTACAGCCTGGTACCCGATTTCGTGTTTCTTCAAGATAAGCAATAGAAATGTGTAAAAATACATATCTGACCCTACAGAATGGGATATCTTGCCGGGTTAAGGGTTGTTTCACATTTTTCCAAAAATATTATCCACGCCGCACAACTTCTCCACCCTTATCTTCGTTGTTATTTTTAGTGGCAACAAATCAGATGGAGTATTACTTAACGCAATGTGATATTGGTTACATATACACAACGCAAAATATATATATTATTATTGTTACTGGAATATATTATCAATATATACTTCATGAACTCGGTGAATGTTTTGTTAAACAACACAACACGGGAATTTGTTATGTCTGCAGCTATTGTGCAAATATTGTGTAGAGGGTGGTTAAAAAATAATTGAACGCGAATCACACTGCAGGATTGCAAAACCGTTGAATCCGTTTATTTCACAAAATTGTCGAAATCGTCTATTTACAAATTATATAGCGATATCGGTTGGACCACAATCGACTATCTGTATAATTGCGCACCCTGAGATCTGAGACGCGATAACTAGCCAGAAAGCAATATTACGGAGAGAAGTCCCCATTCGACTGTAATAGCCCGAACGTTCGACAAAGCGCGAGTAAGACGCGCACTGAGTAACACAAAAAAGTGGGGAGAAGCCTTCCCCCTCTTGACGCGATAGCTTAGAAAGAGAGTAAAGGAGAAATGCGACCATACGGAGCGCCTGCATATCAAGATTTGACTGTATTTGAATGCTGCACTTAACGGTTTTCCCTCATCCGATATGCATTATTGCCCTGTTTTCCTCTCATTTTCTCTTTCTTTTTTTAATCACTCGTTTTATTGGATTGCCACACGTAATCCTATTCCAATTATCGTATCACGTTATGCTGCACGACAAATGTACGCACTCGACCTGTTTGGAATACCATATTACATAACGGCGTCACGAAGGGCGTTCCAAAAATCTCGTAATATCAGAATCACACTAAAAAAATTTAAAAAAAAGAATAATTATCGAAAATCCACTGATGTATGCATAAAGCATTTTATTGACTTTCCATCTTCACCTACTTTTCAAAATTAAGAACAACTAAAAAGTTAAACCTAATGGCTAATCCGTCAATTTCAATAGTATGCAAAAGCACGAGTTTACCGTGTACCATCCCATTAAGTGTGCTCTCAAAAACCTAAAGTTTCCATAAGTGGACAGAGTATGAAAAACGGAAAAGAAAAAAAAAAGAAAAATGTATAAATCTATCTAATTTGCATTGTTAAATCAAGCCGTACTCTAAAGAGTGATTACCCAGGTCATTCATTTCAAACAAAAAGCAACCTCCCCTGCTCGATTCTCCAATTAAGCCTATGTTCACTTTGCGCCCCCTAGCCAATCTAACTGTCCAGCGGACACATGAGAAATGAATTAGATCGGCAAAAATTCGTAAGGTCATTCGAGCCACCTATTGGATGTCCGTCAATAAATCAACCTTCACCTAATTCTCAAGTAATAATTCATTTGAACGATTTCATACGTATCATTAGCTTCGCTATGAAATATATTGGTCAGTTTCAGAGTCGTGCTAAGAGTTACATCTAATTCGTAAATTAACGCGGACAATCTGATAAGCGATAATTGGCTGTCCAATTAAATATGTAAAAAAACTGGCAAAACCTGCATGGATATACAATCAGTGCGTAATAAGGTAAACAATTAAAAGACTCAAATTATGATTACCTATGATACTCAGAATACACTGTAAGACACGGAAAAATCCATCTACGAGAAATGACGTGTAAACAAAAATAATAATCGACGAAAGATATTGACAGTCACGTGAGATTGTTAAACGAATGAAAATTTTGAAATACGAATTCAATACGTCACGCATGTATGCGTACAACTCACTTGAAAATTGACGTAACTGATTTATGAACATTATATCAATATACATATATATCATATGATAAATGTTGACAAAGCAGCGGACGCTGTTAATTCTAGGGACGAATAATTTATGATAAATTAGCCCTGTTTCCTCTTGAAATGTTGAAATGCATCCCTGTGTCAATGTACTTTCAATGAAAAGATATAACGCGAGGTATAGCATAGCCTATGAATACGTGTACAGTGATTAATACCATATTGAATTGCCTATCGACAATCGATTCTGGAGTTGAATACATATCTGTCTCCCTGGGTAATTACGTACTGCACAGGTCCATCGATGCGACAGTTGATAATGTCACGTGAATCGGCTTTCGCGTTTGTTATGTAAAAATCTTGTAACGTATTACGGAAATGGAAGCTAAGAGAAGAAAGAAAAAAAAAGCTGACGGATGTTACATATATAATGAGCTCGTAGACACGAAGTTGCGTCCCAGTTAGTTATAATAGTGTCTCGAGTGGTAAAAACTGGTATTGGTATAGTGTTGTTGCTATGTCTAGTCCTGACTATAGTGCTACCATTGCTTGAGAAGATGAGTGGGTTGTAAGGAGGTTAGAAGGCGTCGTGTATTCGAACCCGTGACTTTCATCCTAGCTATGTAAATGCTGTATATAAGGGTATTTGCACGAGGGTATGTATACGTGAATTCACCAGGTCAAGTTAAAAGTTGCAAACTGGCCTCTGGATAAATTTTACGTGTAACGTTAACTTCTTAGACTTATCGCTTTGAGTAATCGCGTAATATTAAGGATTCCAAATAATCGTATGAGATTATCTATAAGAAAATTTTCGTTAAAACTTCGATAATATTACAGCTTGATGAATTTTTTGGAAATTCTTTTTTAACCGGAAGGTATGTAGCTTCGCACTTGTCCGACGGCGAAAAACCGTCCTGAGTACTATGAGATCTCTGCCGTTATCTTTTTCTTATTTTTCTTTTCAAAATTCAATTACAAATTGTTTGCGCGAGCGGAAAGCTCTCTTGGTAATGTACACGAATTTTTCGAGAATTTTGAAATCTCAATGTTTTACAGGAAAATTGTGGATACTTGGAAGAAACGTGGATGCGGCGATTTTTTTTTATCTCTCGGGGTAAAAACAAACTAAGAAAATGAGTAGGTATAATATAGCTGGTAGGCTAAGTATTGCGTGTGAATAGAACTCAGGGCATGGCTTCCCGTGCATTTCATTAGTGAAGCCTTCTGGAAAAATGCGGTATTCTCACTGAGCGATTCTTCATAATTCATCCAGTGCATACAGCGAGCTCTTTCTCTATTTCTTTTTTCCTTTCTGCGCTGCGTTCATATATATTCATAAGGAACGACAGAATTCCTGTAAGAATCCCTATTCCTGCTGCTCACGATAATTTCGAATATTCAATAACTGTTTCTAATTAGTTCATTATTGAGATACTTGATGAATTTTAAGAGAATCCCAGAATCCTATCCTATGACACTCGAGTGTCACAATCTACTCCTACAATACAAGCTATCGTCTTGTGCCAAGCGAGTATGTCACAATAGGTATCCGATGTATCTATATACATAAGAATCTCACTAAAGAGAGTTCAAAGAAGTGTGAAAATGAATGCAATTCATACGGATCACTAGTCGTTCTACATCGAATCATTTCGTTTCAATGGACGCGAGTCACTGTAAAAGGCCACGAATGGTAGGTACTAGCTTCCGCAAGAACTAAGTATGGTATAGAAATATACCGTACTAGTACTTTATGAAATATTGGTAAAACGGATAGAAATTCATTGAACGACAGGTGCAGCTGTACCACGTGAAATGCATTCTCGGTGTATCTGCATATCTATCTTACTCTCTCTCTCTCTCTCTCTCTCTCTCTCTTTCTCTCTCTCTCTCTCTCTCTCTCTCTCTCTCTCCCCCTCCCTCTGTATCTATCTCTATGTATCTGCCTATCTCTTTTTCGCTAGGTAAAACGATGTACGCACAAAGCCGCATATAAATGGGAAAAAACTGTGCTCCGTAGACGGCTGCAGATTTTTCAGTGAGTTAAATAAAAGTATGCACACGTTCGTTTCCGAGAGCGTTATAATTAGAAACAATGAACGACGAAAATGTTTTTGGTAGGTAATCGTTATTATCCGAAGACCTTAGTAAGATAGTCGTATCTTGAAACGACGATAAGTTGAACGTGAATAATCCATGAAAATTTTCAAGTCCCATGACCGTAAACGTCTAGTGGAATTTATTCATAAAAGTTTCTAGGCGCTTGTTCTACGAGTTAAATGGCATTGCAATTTATCTTTCTTATATACATTTATTGTCTTTTTCAATTTGCTATGTTTTATAAGTTACGTTGCTTCAATTTTACGTCGCTTACATCGGTTTGCACAATTTATTCTACACACTGGTGCTATTTCTATACATAACTTTCCCTGCGGCTCTCATACCTTCACTAATTTAATATGAATTCTCTGTATAGTTGGATACAGTCACGTAATATTTGTTAGCAAGACTTTTTGAAATTTTAAAAAACTTGAAATTTCTTTTTATTAAAATTAGAAAGCGTATATAGGTATAAGCTTCAATGGAATAATACCGGAAGCTGCTATTATATAATTGGTAATATTACCATATTACGCAAACATCTAGACTTGTGTTATTTTGACGTATGAGGGTTGTGTCCAAATGGGGATAATGTTGTGAATACGTGTGCTTTTTAACTTTTACATGTTACGTGACTGTAGAAGTACTTAACGTAAGATAGGAGTGGAATTGACTTTTCCTAGGCAGTAAAGTAAGTTATATTCAAGTGCAATGTATTGAACGTAAAATATTAAATTTTTCAATGTGCTTCGTAGACAATCTTAACTAATAATCAATTTATATTTTTCATACTCCAGAAGAGAAAATATAATTTTTTTTTCAATAATAATGCACAAATAATTATTTATATTAATAGAGAGACCGATGAAGAAGCACGTTACCTTTTTTAAATTTTTATTTCTCTGCAAATTTTCTTTTAAAGAAAATCTGCTTCAATAAAGGTAAGTAATAACGTGACGTGACATCTAGATGCATCGACATTAACGAATTCCAATATTAAAACTACAAAAGTGCATAATACTGCTTTTCATTATGACTCAAAGTAATTTGAGTACACAAATAATTTGCTCTTCGAACATAAGTTCGAATTTTCTGTTTGAGCAGCAGCACTCATTTTTCTTTTACAATTCAATAAACCATCGTTCGCGACAAAGAAGTTTGCGATTTCCAATCTGCGTCACGAAATAACAGCAAGCGCGCAGAATTGGCGATAGAATTTTATATTATTAAATAAATCTCAAGCCACCTAACACCCATAATTTGTCATCATTTAAGGAGATAAATCGGACAAAAAAGTATCACTCGGAAATATAAAGCCTCTTTCCACCAATTATACTGTTTCGTATTAAACCGTTAACCGGATTCCTAAAATTAATGTCCCATTTAAACTTTGTTTCACATTTCTTTCAACTCGTCCCCCGTGTTAATTTTGCCTCCAAACAATTATATTTCAGTGCTATCCGATTAAAAGGATAAAAGATTAGACTCACCGGTGTTGAAAAATCTCGATTCCACGCATTCCCCTTCTTAATATCTCAAAGCACAGTTTACATGACTCGTATATCCATTTTAGACCCTAACGATAATAACGCGTGATACGCGATTCATATTGAAAGACGTTGAGTGTATACAAAGCCCGATTACCTATCACAAAGGATGCAAAAGTTTAGTTGAAATTAGCTTGACACTACTTAATAGAAATAACAATGGATTTTTAGGGTGCCGATAGTCCTACTGTCGAAACCCGTAATCGTAGAACGTTTCGATCTTGATAAGGTTCGTTCGTTAGAAATTACGACCACGCAAGCTCCTATACTGGGTTAACAACGTATCGTGCTTGCAGCGTTGAGCTTCCACGGCGCAAGCTACCCCATTCGCGGTTCGACCCTTACTGAGAGCTGGAACAGGGTAGCGTCAGCGTCGGACTACGCTCTTACGCCCACTTCCCCATACACCAACAGTCTTCGTGTATATCGCGTACCAGCTTGAAATTATGAAATTATGTTAGTACTACTTTAAAGATTATTTCAGATATCTATTAATACTTTTTTTCTTATAGGATTTGAAAAAAAAATATATTGGAAATGACGTTGGCCAATACTGATGTAACGCGCTTTGAACAGGAATTCCCATGGTTCGAGGATTTTAAATATACATCAAGGATCAAGAATTACTTTCAAAGTCGCATCTGTTTGGGAAAACTGACGGTGCTTAAAACTTCGTTACTCACCTGCCTAGTTTTGCGACGATAAAATTCAAGTAGTGACTTCTATGCGTGATGTAGCAACTTTAAAATCCCGGAAATCCAGGAAGTTTTCGCAGAGGAAATCAGAGTAAGAGGACAGTGATATAGGGATTCTATGCCGGAAGTACACCTTTGGGACTGTACGGAATATTTGCGAATTTTTCTAAGTAAATATAATGAACGTACAGATTTTTTGTACTGTTAGCAAAGAACCCTTATTTTTTTAAGGGTATTGTGATGCGTTCAAAATTTAAAAAATATGATCGATACGGTAAAATAAATTCTCTGTCATTTTTCACGTTTATCTTTTCGCTATCGTGAATGGGATTATGAGTATTAAATTTTATCTTTAAAGAAATGTATTATTACCCTTTTAACCATCGTTCAATCGTTAATTCTTTTTACGTAAGTTCGACTTTTGTACAAGTTTCACTGCAGACTATTAAAATGCTTTTTGTCTCTCCTGTAGCCTTCACGTCAGCTTTCGCCCCTCAAGATTTTCCAGGACGCAAGCTCAGTTGACATCCGGAAATCAAACCAGCCCGTAGTGAAGAGGGACATAGCACACGTTGGATTCAATTTGCATAGGAATAAGGGAGGTTATTTTTAAACTCTATAAAGACTTATATAGTAAATATATTTTCAGTAAGAAATTTGTTTGAGCTTATTTGAAGTTTGCTCATTTCTTTCATTCACTTTCTAGTAGGTATTCGCCTATAACAGGGGCATTTGTTTATAAAGGTACAAAGACCATTGTCGGGCTTTGATAAAATCTTCCTTGTGGGAGAAAACAAAATACTGGGAATTCTAAGAATTCGAAATTTTCTTTGCGATTCTATAAGCTTGAAAAAGGAACACGGAAATCTTACTTTTCGTTTGCTATAACGTGAAATTTGAATATACTTAGGCTAATTCTCATGGAAGTTTTTCCAGGCCGTCTCTTTTTTCCGAGAGTAATCTTTTAAAAAAATACTAGTCCTTTTATTAGTAGTCAAAGTATATTATTTTGTGACTGTACATTTTAAAAATATTATTCAATTTTTTTTAACTTGCAATATCGTCGTCGCGAGCATGACGATTTTCTATTAAGACTTTTTTTTTTGAGGGCATGGCAAAGTCCTCGAATTTTCAGTAGTTTTTCCAGATAAAATATGAATAAATTGTATGCGCAGCAGGATACGAATGAAATCCTACATTTTGCATGCATTATTCATAAAACGGATGACGGCTGCGGAGAAAATAATAAAGATACAAATAATATGTGCAAGTCCATTCGTGGAATGCACGTTTTTCCTGCTTCGTTTATTCTCAGATATATCGGATTAATAAAAATGTATTAAATCATAAATAAAATTACATTAATTTAGATTGGCTCGCAAATTCGACACGTCATAACATTACACAATCTAATTTTGATATTACAAAATGATGTATACCATATAGTACACAACATTTTTGCCTATTCATATCGCGAAAATTGATAAATCTCAAATTGACAGGAATAAAATGCACGATGAAAAGTATAATTAAGCTATTAACTTTAAAATAGAAAAATTCCAAATTTTCATTTAATATAATCACTAATTCCCTGTATCAACCGACTATTTGCATATTGAAGAACGTGGTTAACATATAACCTGAAAAAAAACATAGTAATATATTTTTTTTAAGGCTATCATTTTATAAACAAGCCATGAGATTTTCCTTGTGCTTCAACAAATCTAATCTTAAAATCGAGTCACGAAAATGCCGTGCATCTTGATGGGAGTGCAAAAAGCATGCTATGCTTGCGAAAGCTCGTTGGTAACGGCGAAATTCGTTGCAAGTGCCATTACAACATCCCCAAACAACGGTAGTAAAATGGAATTCAAAGTTCGCCTCTGCCACCCCGTATAACAAGTACCATAGAGGAATACTGACTATTCTGCCTCGTCCGTATTGCGTTATAGTATATAATATGAAATGTGGCTGAAACCACAGTATACTGAATAACAGAAATCCGCTTAGATAACAATATTGTTTCCTGATTTACCACGTAGTCTTGAATTAATGTCGGTTGAAGTACTTTAAATGCAGAAACATATCCCTCCGTTTGTAATAAATTCAAAAGACATAACAAGCATTCATATTGTTTGAGTAATATAACAAAAAATTACAAAGTACAAAACCATGAATATACACTATATCAAATCCTACCATCTATTTGGAGCAAGAGATGGGTTGGAAAAGCAACTGAGTTCCGTATCCAATTAAGAGATTGGATCTCTCATCCCTTATCTTTTATTTTAACAATCACGCGTTCCGAACTGTGAACAGTATTAAATCCCACAAAGTAATTCAAGGTTTAGAATATACCGAACAATATGTTCACCTATGACATTATGACAGTTTGTCACTTTTAATTCGTCCACAAGACACCGACTGAATTATGTTGGCTCCTTAAAAGTTTTGAGGTAATCATTAGATTTGACGCTTGAGCCACGGAGAACGAACTTACCCCGATGAAAAGGTGTCTTTACGTAACCGAAGGGTTGCCACGGTCTCCATAGGAACGCAAAAGCAAAACACAAACAACTCGACGACACTTTAAGCATATCTCGCAGGTAGATTTGTCAAGGTCCCTGCTATCCGAACTTTCGTTTACGCGAATCTCAGAAGTTAAGGTCATGTTTGAGGATTTGGGAAACGAAAATACTGGGTCAAGATAGTATCCAGCTAGAAGATCAGAGATAGCAATAAAGACTAGAATTTTAGAGCCAATGCTAAGGGCTTTAGGGCATCTATAAATAAATATACAAAACTAGGTCTCCATTTTTACCCTGTCAAATGTTCCACACATAATTCAGTTACAGTGATAAAAACCTCTACTATATTTTTCTGACATCCCTCATATCCGTGCATGAATTTATATATGGTCTTCCGCTCTATAGCTATGTGTAGACACTTCGAAAATATATTTCATATCGTTAATATATCTATTGATATATTTCTATCTTGATGACTTATTTGTAGAAATGATATTTAAATGATATAGAAATATAAATAAATTTTGAAAAATATTTATAGACTCCTTCCCTTGTAAAATTCCTATAACTCACACGATAGGTATGAATGTCATTATTCAGTAAACTAATATTAGAACTAAGTATAATGATAGAGCTCGTGCGTATGGGCATACGAAAATAACTTTATACATATAGGTGGGAAACAGAGAAGGAAAGTATTTATCGTTCGTGAAAGTTTAGTTTTCTCAAGAGAAGGTAGTCATTCGTTTCGGGTAGCAGATAGAACGTCTTTCCTTTTGTAAGGGCACATTGTGTCCTTACAAAGTGGATATCATTGCGCGTCTAAAGGATCTCAAATCGAGATGGCGAAGCACTGACGAGAGAAATTGCGAAGCCGAAAATGCAATTTATTTTTCAATCAACATCGCTCGGTCTCGTGTAAGTGTTCAGGTCGAGGGCTGATTGATCGAGATTTACTTATATGGAGGAGAGGGATGAAAATTGTAAATCCCAGTTCATCTCGACACACTGCCGGGAAATTCCGTTCGAAAAATTACGTGAGGATGTTTGCTCGTAAGAATAACAAAACTTTCGATCGGCTTTAGCCTGGATTCGCTTAAGTTTATCTAACAGACGGGAAGCAATAAAAATCATACTCTGGAAACACTGAATTTATGAGCGGCCACATTGATATATACGTCACATTAAAATAAATCAATCACGTAAACCAATAGATACTTAAGCTACACACGAAGTGGAATAAATAAAAAAATGAATGTACAAAAACTAAAAAAAAGCTCATTTACCCTCATAAAGCAGCGAAATTAATAACAACGGATTTATTTGAAAAAGTTTAAATATTAAAGTGCACGAGGTACAATACTTTCTCTTAATATTCCACGCTGACGAAATAATCCTACCTCGTACATTGTGGGATAGAAAAAGAATGTTAACCTAAAATAGTTTCAAGTAAAAAAAACAAAGTGCAATTTTATTGTTGACATTGCAGTTCGTTGCGTCGCAGCTGGCAAACAGCAATGGGGGATAGAATCGCGCGTAATGAGATTAGCGAAATTACACGCGACCTGGTCGAATCGAGTAAATATTTTCGCCAGTTGATCAACGTTGTTTTCCAATCGGTTCTCGTACACAAACCTATCCCTTTGATAAGATTCCAAGCGTAGCACAAGTTTTAATTCCGCTGGCTATTTATCGTGGAATGGCGTCTTCCGGATTCATGGGGCTCCTTTAGAGCTGGATTACCATAGATATTACTGGGCGTTTAGCGCGTATCTCCTTTGCCTGAAGAGAGTTCGCGTGTCTGATCCCATTGCCGAGTGACGAATCAGACTACAGTCCGTCCACGAGTAAAGTAGATTTCGGAGGGGGCCATCTTCCTATGAATATCCGAGGTAAATGAGTCCCCTAAACAGGATCTTTTACTCATGAACCGACTGTAGGAAGGAAGCTTCATTGAACGAACGGAAGCAGACTGAATACCTAATGCCTGAAGAAATCCTCGGAAATCCCCAAGTAGAAACAAATGTCTGCAGCGCCATTAAACGTAATGCAATTTCTTTCATTTCATTCATTCGAGAAAGCATCTCCAGTCGGTTTCAGGTTTAGCAATGGATGCTCGAATGAATTTTTCAAGAAAAGCATATAATTTAATAAAAAGTATTTATCCACGAAAACAATTGAAACCGGTATGTTAAATTTCAGGCAAAGCTTTGTGTCGACAATAACATTTTTTATGGTTGAAAAAATCAAAGAGATTTCAAATTACGTTTTTACCTATATAACAAAATTGTGTATTCCTTAAATACATTTAATGGCAGTTGGGGTTTCCTTTGATTTAGGAAATGTAGAATCAACCAAAGAGCCTCAAGGGATCTAACCAACTGAACGAACACAGTATCGACCGCACTGGTTGTTATCTGAAAGCTATCGGGAACCTGACAAACTTCCTTCACCAAATCGCTTTCGACTCGGCCGCTTATGACATCCAGTGAGTTATCGAAGAAAGAACCTACTATAGGTAGTACGAAGGTAGCATAGCTGCGCGGCGAACCCGAACTATTCTACCAACCTATCAGGCAGCTGCAAAAGATTTTGATGGATGGACAAAATTGAGATAGCAACAGACCGGCAAATCCAATACGTGTCTCTTGAAGTTTTTCTTTCTCTTTGCACTCAATATATAGACGTAACCCATTCCATACTAAAACTTCTGGTAAAACCGTAATTTAGCAATAAATAATTTATCTTGACGTTGATGACAATTTAACGGAATCAAATGAGAACCTCCTTAATTTCATTTGGATTATACAAAGCTTACTGTTGTATAGATATATCTAATGAAATTGTAGGGATAATTACATTATATCACTTAATACAAAAGCATACGTCTATTTCGTTCGTTCTGTGTAAATACTCTATAAATAAACCTAAAGAACGAATGTATGATAAAAGTAGATTCAATTTTCGATTAACCTCCTAATGCACCTTATGACAAATCCTGACAACACATGCGGTAACATATGTATACTTACGTAGAAAAAGAAGAGTAATATATCACACTGCAATATATTACAAATAAAAAGCAGAATGAAAAAAAAAACTAAAAAAGATGAATCACAAAAAATTGATAATAAATCTTAATAAAAAAAACATGTGATTTTACAGGGATCGAAAATATTTCATCCCACTGATTCGTTGGATGCGATGAACATGGCATCGAGAACAGACCTTTTCCATGGAATTGAATTCATTTGACTATATTATACACGTGGGAGTGAAGATCGGAGAAAAAAAAGAATATTGTTAGACATAAGACGATATAGGTATATAGGATAAGATGTACATACGTAGATAAGTAGGCAGACACCTAAGTAGATACATGGAGGGACAGGTAGACAGGTAGATAAGTAAGTAGATAGGGTG
>JARQTI010000374.1:1359153-1448072 GCA_030142655.1 Trachelus tabidus
CGTAGATAAGTAGGCAGACACCTAAGTAGATACATGGAGGGACAGGTAGACAGGTAGATAAGTAAGTAGATAGGGTGGGTATGTAGATAGACAGACGGTTGGATAAGACTGATAACCAGGTTCACATTTCTAACCATTCGTGTTTGACCTATATTGTTCAGCGAACTGCATACGTATATACACAGCAGCTCAGTACAAAACCCTTTTTAATACGTATTACTTTTTAATAATACTTTAGCTGAAAGGTTTTCGGTTCCCGGCTTCTGTAAGACTTTATAAGAATATTTTTTTTGTACCCTCGTGAATACTTGCCTATGATTATATTAAATGTTATCTTAACGACCATCGGTTCTCCTAACAATTTCCTGCAATTCTCTTAACGACTTCCTGCTGTTTCAAACTTTACGTATATTTACTTTAAAGGAAAATACCAACACGTGTGTCCGTTAATGAAATAATTTAAGTAGCTTAAGCATGTTGAGCTGTGTATTAATAATGAGCCAGAATTGATTATACTCGATGAGTAATCGGTCTTTGCGGCATTGTCAATTTTATAAGAATTCTTTTATTCGATCTTAACTTTACTTGTTCAATGTATTACGAGTGTAAGCAAGCAAATTATTCCGATATAAGATTTCGGAAGAGTAAAGCTATAGGGGAATATTGACGAAAGAGAAAGTCTCTTTTGATTGCCACAGCATTTTATGATACTCCAGTCCGAAAAGGAACCAAGAGAAAAATTCTTGGCCCTAGATCCGTTTCTTCGTTGTGCCAACCACTTTGATTTTATTTGTCAGTAACCCGCTTAACCCGTAATCCCAATGTAATCTGAAAAGCAGCGTGAGTGTTTTTCTTGATATGATATCGCTTAGAAAGTTCAGGATAAAGGCGAAATATTCTGGAGAGTCGGGGAATGAAAACGAAACCATTCATACATTTTCATACCACGTTCCCGTCAACGCCCTACGTCGCGTCACACACTATATTCAACGTCAGCAAGAATTTCGGTATTCATCGTGAAGTCTCCTCAAATTACCCTTAAACTGCCAGGAGTTTCGTAGTTTTTCTTGACATACATTTTAGCGTGGGTTATCTCAGATATCCGACCGAAAATTAATATTGAAATACGTTCTAACATTTTACTCTATTTGGTTTTTCTTTTTCAATAAATCATGAAGTTTCTAGCAGTAAAAGGCTGTGGTACATTATCTTCCTTAACCAAATGAAAATAATTCAAAACTGAATGAATTCGAGGTTAGAGCTAACAATTACTTTCTATAGCAAAGTTCTATATCCGTGAATAATTTTTAGGCATCCATAGTGATACAAAAAATATATACGATTTTAGTCTGATGGGATATTTCATGCACCCCAGTCATCTCAGATCGTTCCTACTGTGCATTCGATTCCTCAAAAATGTATAAAACTTAATGGTTTACGTTTGATAAGTGCGACTAGAAATGTACGATAGGTGACACATTTAAGGTGGTTGGAGCATGTGGATATTTTCAAGATACGAATCTGAATTTTGTTTTTAATATTTTAGTAATAAATGTTTTTGATAGGTGCTTAATGGTGGTACGTGCAAAATTTAAAAATTTTTTGCCATCTAGCTTGGCAGATATACGAAACGAAAGCAGCGTTAAAATACAATAGTTATATATTTTTCGAGAAGATTAAGCTTCTAGGTAGTAACAGTGAATCAAATTTCAAGAAGACTCTTATTTTATATGGAACATTACTACGATGATTTATAAATTCAAAATCTTAGAATTTTTTCTCATTTTTTTACCCCATTATTTAAACAATACTTAATATGCAAATTTATAAAATGATACCTCTTGTTTAAAACTTGTTTAAAAAAAATACCTTAGGTAGAAAATACTTTTGTAATGAACGACATACGACATTGTTATTATTATGCTGCTTCAATCCCCTTACTAATACATTTTTTTTCAATTATCGATTTCGACGACTGGGGTATCACTCCAGGTGACTAAAGCTGTAAAGTTCCATATGCTAAAAATATTTTAAAGGGTAGAATATTCGACGTGTGGTAACCCTAAAATTTACTGTAAACCCCTAGCATATATCTCCCCTCTTTACGTCTACATATATACGTACTGTGTACACAGTTACACAGGAAGGAAAAGGTAAGAGTTTCTACCCTTAAAGAAAGATTGAAACCCCAAACTCGTATAAATTTCCTCCATTACTGTAACTTTCTTTTCTATAGAAACTTTTCTAAAGTCAATCACGCTCGTTACGTATAAACGGATATATAAGACGTGAGTGATATCCCCTAGGAATATGCCCATGGAAAAGTAACAGTCTGAAGATAATCAACAATACAAGAGTGAAAGGTAAGACAGTGGCAATAACAAGATTATACCAAGACAGGATTTACAAGGAAGATTTGATTTCTGCCAACTTAAGTAAAGGGGTAGACTGAATAAGGGTAGACTGTTACTTCTTGAAGGGTATTTTCTCTGAAATATCACAATCTCACACTCAGTATGATCTTGATTAATTTCAATCCCAACAATAAGACGTGCCATAGTTAATACCTGCTACTAGGTTCAAATATTTCATGGAGTAATCACGAATTAATTGTAAATGCCACGATCATAAAATATACGAGTAAGACGATTCGCTTGGTAGATATTATAATTATATTACATTATAGCTCAATATACAAAATTCCATATAAAAATTCTGGATATAGAGTGTCGCCTCGAAAACATTATTTACACATATATTTCGTAATTTCGTATACAATTTCACCCACATATAATATAATTCATATTAACATGTTACGCATGTTAATGTATATTACATTATCCATTACATAAAGATACTAATGATGGCATACCTTATACAACATACTATACGATATGTATCATCCACCCATAATTATATTCACTTGAATACGTGATCGCAGAGAAATAAGAGTCCCAGGAATCATCTGCCATATAAAATTGCGAACGTTAAACCCCACGTGCGACATTCCGGATAGATGTTTATTATTATTGTACCGATCTAACGTTTCGGTAATAATTATCAACAGCCTGATGGAGGTAGTTGTTAGAATCGTGGGAAATTTCTAGCAAGCGATACGGAACCTCATTTAAATGTTATTTCTATGCTGTATCGTACCTGACATAAAAAAAAGACTAGCTACGATACAGACCTACGAAGAACGTTTTTGAAATAATTTAACGGAATGAACTTTTTTCTAGGGGGGAGGGCAGAGTCTGTAGAAAATTCAAGAAAAAACCAATTTCTGTGTAAATTTTTCTATACTACCTTCTATTAAATTTACTTCGGACGCAGGTGCCATCGCGAAGCTTTTGGCCGTCCACAAAGCCCCAGGCGCTTATTTTTGGTCAAGCAGCTGGCAAATGGAATACCGTGCGCGTATCTACGGTAGACGAAGGTAAAACAAACCTAACTAAAACCCGTTCATCTCCTACTGCAATATCGAGTTCCACGTCTTCGTTATACACGTACAAGTCTGTTTTCTATATATACTCTAAATATGTCTGTTACGCAACGTATAACCAGGATCGCCCGCGGCACGTAAACGTAGAGAAGGAATAAGACAAACGTAACTAAAATTCACACGTGGTAGCGCGCTGTACGTAGATGCTCGTTCAGAATTTTCATGCAATGTATATAATACATATATACGGCAGCTCCCACGTCCAATTCTATATGTGCAGTGTGTACATACACATAAATGTATATACGTACATAATGTACTGTAGTTCAACATATAAATTTGCCAAGCTCCGAGGTTTCACGTCGGCGGACGTGGCCTAAAGTCGTTTCTACGAAGATATAAGGGTGAAGGATGAATTGCGGGGTGCTCTTGAACACGCACCGTCTCATCTCCGTTCTCGGTCGTGAAATATATCCTGAGAAGGGCTGGCTAAAGACAGCGCTGCAAGATGGATGACCGCACGAAATAAAGGGTCTTTAGCAATTACGTACAACGCCGATTTTCTTCGGGCACTCCTCGGCCGAGAAACGCACTTTCTCTCGAATGTCTTTAAACTCACCACGAATGGTTAGCCGTAACGTTTTTATAGCTACCCTCCGCAGTTAGCTTTTCACTCTGTCTGCGCCTCTGGTTGAGCCATCAAAGTATCCCTCAGGGATGAATCTTGCATGATCTTAAACCCGGTACGAGATTCTCTTCATGAATCAGTCAACGCGACAATAAGACAAATAGTAATTTCACACATTTTTTTCGGCGAAAAATTTGATGTTCAAGATATAACAGATATATAATAAAAATATATATTATTCTATGTTCCACTTGCATTACGTTTTCACGGGGAATATGCTCCTTATAGAAGTCTTGCACAGTATACCTGTAGTATGCTCAGTGGTATTGTTTAAATATTTAAATATGCGTGCCTACAAATGCAGACATACTATCTAGATATACTACTGCGTGCTAAATAAGCACGCGTCTGAATGTACGTAAATTTTACCTGCGCCATCTGTATTACTCACCGTAAGTTCTCAATTGACACTTTTTTTATATTATATAGCTCTTCGAGACGCTCAGTAATGTATAGCTGCGGTGTGCACGTACCGGGTAAGCGTAATTGTTCTATTATGACTTTATCTTTGGATACGAGTGCTTATCGCAGATAGTGTTGCAAATATGGTATAAAAGAAAGAATAACTTGATAAGGTGGTACCAGAGCGAATGACAGGGAGTATTGGATCTTCAATTTCAATAAGAGTTATCTGAAGCTAATGCATCCCCTAAGCTGCTTGGGACTTTTGGTCCTTGTGAATTTTTTTTTCTACCGCCTGAAAGGGAATCCTTATTTTCAGTAATATCCTCGTAAGTTCGCTCCAGTGGAATGTGAAACGGAGCAGAAATGGTTTTTGGGGTAGTATCTACAGGGGTGAATAGAGAAAACTATATTATTTCTGGCAAAGCGCAGAAATAATATTCAGACTCGCCGCTACAGTATTATTTGGCATTTGCTTCGGTTAATTCTAAAAGTGCATCATTAATAATTGGTAACTTTCAGTACCTACAGTTTAAATGAAACCACAGTGGGACTGTTATCTCGTAAAACTTTCATCTTCCAGAAACTCTAGCAATGAAGCATAGACGGTGGAGAGCCTTTTTGGGTCGTCTTTACGAACACTTTCAATTTGACTCTTGGTTATATCAAGTTTCTGAATGCCGAGGGTCGTTGTCGAAATTGGATGACAAATAAAATGTCACCAAGTTTCGGCTCATCAAGGCAAATGGACAGAATCTTTAGGGGGCTCCGTATACAATTACGACAGCCCAATGCCGAATGGTCGCGAAGTGAAAGAGAGTTGACTTGTATACAGTAAATAAAATAGGTACATTACGTAATGCGCGAATAATGTAGGCCGTATAAAAAGAGCTGGATGGAAAGTGAGAAATATAAATTTTATACGGTCCGTTTATATTTCACGAATTGGGTTATATGGCCTCTTTTCATTCCTCGTTTGTTCAAACACTTACGTAAAATAAAGGCTTGGCATTTATAACGGAGGGATTTAGCCGTTCGACCATTATAAGGACTCCCAATTTCTCTTGACGTTCCACTGCGAATTTCACTCGTAACGTTAACGATTATTTCGTTGTACGGTATATGTGGACAAATCCTCGTTTTTATCGGTCACAAGTGAAATTCATGGTGTGACGCCATTTTCCATTTTTCATGCTTCACCTCTCTACGAGCTTTCTCACAAAAGCACCGTTATGTGTGTCTACGCATGCATCTGACAGAGAGGAAGGAGAAGCTTTTGCGAGTTGTCGCGAGCTTACCGATAAATTTTTTTTGCGGTGGAATACTTCAAGTTTTAATCAAAAACAAGCGAGAGTGGCTGTAGGAAGTAGGTGACATTATACTTGAAAAAAAAAAATGGAAAAGAAAAAGAATTGTATTACCATTAGAACTAAGAAGGACGGAAAACTGTTGGGACAGTAATCCCACAGGCGAGAAAACTCTTAACAATCTTTTTGTTGGGCTTTTATCACCAGGATTATTTAAGTTCTCCGAGGTGGAATATATCTTTACCCGTCATATCTGTAGAGAATTCTCATAAATTATTGTCGAGCTTTATCGTGCTTTCCGAGCTTAAAATACTAAGGGTGTTTTTACTCTTGATCTTTGAGTCCTTTGAACTGCACGTAAAGCATAATTAAAATTTATCATCGCGTTTATATTAATTTATAAAGGTGTATTTCCTTGTTCGATCGGACTGTACTTTACTTTGATGTATATATCCCAAATTTGGAAAAAAAAGGATATAAGCCCATTGTCACAACAAAATAGTCGACAGGAAGAAAAGTTCGAATGTAATCTTCAAGTTGTATAAGAATACAGACGAATGGTTTTGAAAACTCGTACGAGACCCAAATCCAGAACAGGAAGGGTAGGGTGGTACAAAAACGCGGAGAAGATGGAAACGAAATTAGAATTAGAAGGGTGAAAGGAAGTGTTGGACGTTTGCGAGGGTTACCGGGAGGGTAGTATACGAGAGATACAAAACACATCAGCGAGCACCAACAACCTTCTCTGCTAGCCCCTAGACCTACAGCATTCACCTTCATATTCACCTTCACATTTACCCTCCACCAATCCTAAAGATTACAATACAAACCCTGCTACATTGTGAACTCTGTTTCGAGCACTGACGTTCCCTGTTTCACCAATTTGACGAAGGTACGATGTGTTATATTTTACAGTGCGAATCAAAATACGTCGACCCTCTTAAATCACCGGACTTGAAAGAAGACACTCCCTCTGGCTGAATGGACAGTAAATTAACAGAAAAAAAATAGAAAAATGCTCAAGTATCTTAGAAAACCAAAATGAATATCTGCGCCGACACTACAGGAACGAAAATTATCGACATTTTTTAAGAGCCACGAAGCTATAGTTTAAACGTTGAAAATTCTTTATGAAAACATCCAAGACACTTTACTCAGGTTAAAGTACGTGCACTTGAAAAGTTAAAGAATAAAAAAGAAACGTCAAACCTATTCCAGCTGGTACTTTGGTTCATCTTGCGAGACTTTGACGTAAAGTGCGTTACGTATTTACACAGTGCATTTCCAAGGTAGCTAACTTAACCCAGATTGCAGGGATCTGCTGCGTGTAGTATGCAATGTGCTTTGGATCGTAAAAGCTTCACTGGTCCAATGCCCAATGTTCAAAGGGTTTGACGATGCACCTATAGGATAGTAAAGTTTATGTCACGGCGAGTATAGCTCGAGTAACGCAGGCAACTTGATGGACATTGGCCGTTACACGTGTAAATACGAGGATCAGCATATGCCTTTAACATATCAGCATTTTCCGAAGCCTTTTCTTTTCTAGCTGCCTAGTCATTCTCCAGAATCAGCAGGTGCTATCCTATCCGAAGTGGCAGCATCAAACCCCATCATTGCGTTACTCTGCGCAATTCTACGTCTCAGATAAGAACGCGAGCATAAAAAAAAAAGAAATTCTCACAACCCGACATAAATTTGCGTTGTACAGCAAAGTCTTTCTACATATATACAAAACGATATTACCTTCTAGGCAACGTAATAATAACATAAGTAATGTTACGAATTATAAAAAAACCTTTTTTGTGTGAATCCTCCAAAAAAACGTTCTACAAAAAATACTTATCCTTCTCTTTTCCCCACACAGGATAATTCCACCGAGAAATTCATACCAGGCACTTTCATTTCTATAATTTTGGTAAATTAAGTATCCTCAAGGAAAAAGAAAAATGTATTGCTATTCCACATCAAATTTTGGATAATACATAAACGACCACAAAATGGATTGGCGGACGATTCAAATCCAATTACATGGTCGGATTGACGACCAAATCAATGCTAAATAACGGGCATAAAATTGAATGGCGACATATAAGCGAGGGAATGCGGAGTAAATGCGTGATGAGATAATTTCATTTAACAAGCTGGTCCATAAAAGCGAAGTGTGATTGGTATTTGGTACCTGAAAGCATTTAAGAGAAGATTCTCAAGAGATACCTAGAAACACATGACCTCCTATGCTATAAGGTCTTGAAATAGTTATATCCCTGTCAAACTTTTAGTATCAACTAAAGTTCGCCTACTAGTTTGCCACCGGCACCCAGTAATTACCTAGCGCGATGTAATCTTTTGAAAATAATCAGAGACCGTGTGAAATATTGACAAGTATGGTAACAAAGTTTCGACAAAATTATTTACACAAGTAGAGACTAAACTGAACTTTAATAATAATGATATAGCTGGTAAATAAAGATTTCTGTGTTACATAACAATGGTGACAAGTGCTGATCACATCATGATAGCAGTATTGAAAAATCAGGCTCCTGACACGTTGTATCCACAGTATTCAAATGAAATTAGTCTATTACTGTAAGACTGATTGATTCTAACTGCTATATCCGGTTTAATGTATACCGATGTTAGTACCCAGCAGGATGCAATGTTCTGCAGCTGACGTACATGTCGCTGAGAGTAGAAACTGGGTTATGGAACTAATTAAACTAGCAGAAACTGACAAATGAAGTTTGGTGTTTGTCCGTCTGTTAAATGGTTAATCTATCTAGCCGAGATACACGAAACCTGATCGTTTCTTCGGCAGTGAGTAAAACTCCAGAAGAATGCAAGCTCAGGATGAATAATTTTCATAACCAAAAAAATAACCAACTAACTTCTATGCTTTATTAGCATTTCAGTACTGTGCTTAATGAACGTCGTTTCAGCAGGTACATTATCGAATGAAATGATGGATAATTGAAACTTACGTGACCTTTGATTTTTTTGAGTGTAAAGTTTCATAATATCGAGTGGTGTCGCGAAACTCTGTACTTAGAAAAAGAAAAAAAAAGATAATTCCCTCCTGAACGTGGATATATGAACTTTGCCCTTTACTCGAATACGAGACCACCGCAACAAGTTCAAATGTTTTTCAATGTTTCAAGCTTACACTTCTGCCTGGTACATTTCGAGCATTATTATTATATGGCAGCTGGTCGTTTATGAAAGCTCAAGCCTTCATCAAACTTTAATCCCAACGTCATGCCAGTCTGCGTACATTGAATTTATACTGCATTTCACGAAATCTACACGACTATTACTTTGCGTTGTATGTCCAGCTTAAAGTTCATAATGGAAGTAAAACGAGGAAGAGGTGACTTTACCTAACCCATAAACTGGGGGCCACATTCTTAATATATGATATTATTTTCAAGTCTGATGCAGTGAATACTTACATGCTCTATTTTGGTTCTCAATCGGCATACAGAAAAATTTTGGCCATGAGGTGAACGGGTGGGAGTTCGACTAAAAAAAAAAAAGGAAACATAAATAATAAAAATAAAAAGAAACTAGCCAACTCGAGATCCTCTAATTTCTTCTGGCTTCGCCAAGCACAACGAACGTGATATAACTCTTAATGGACTTAACCTGAGAATATCGTCGTAATAACCCAGCTCGAAAGCAACTAGATATCTTAATTGAGTGTACCTCTGCAGCAAAGAAATAAATCGATGTTGAAATCAGACACTTTGCGCCTTTATCGTGCAGGAAAAGCTTGAAACATTTATGGATGAAAATATAAACTGTTGAGCAAGTTTGAATGATTGGTCACAGGTAATTTCTAATTATGAAAAAAAGAATTTCAATTCTTGTACCACATTGGTACATAAGGATGCCAAACAACGTAAATTGAATCCTCCATAGAACAATCCTCCTATTGTTTTAATAGGTAACCAATTAAATTAAATAAAAAAATGTACAATTACACAGGAAACCAGATCAATATCGATATGAAGATAATTTATTGATCAATAAATTATTTTTAGCTAAATTTCTTATCGTCAATTTCATCCTTTGGCAGTAGACAATTCAATTGCATTAAAACTTTTCAATTTTAAAATTACGCAACTCTACTTATTATTACGAATAATAAATTCGAAACGCCTTCACAAATTACGATTCTATATGAAATTCATTAATCCCGTATTCAGGAGTGATTGAGACTCGCTCGAATAAAGACACAATCAAAAAGGAAATTATATATGTATATACAATACGCGAATTGACATAAACGTCTCGTTACAAGAGACCCAACCTACGCGGCGGTCTGAAACTGACTGAATAGTTCAACCGCTATAAAGCCTCAAGGGCAATATACATATATACCTATAGACGTATACAAATACCTACCGCTATAACTATAGCTAAGCTTATCACAAGGGAGAAGGTTTGAATCAAAGGATCTTTTTTTTCTAATGAAAATTCTCTCTGAATCCCAAAAGGTTCAATCGTCAGAATGAACTGATCGGAAATTCTCCGTGGGTGAGAATGACTCGGCTTATCGTTTACCGTAGCTGGGGCTTTTACTCCCATTCTTTTTTCTCTCTATCGAACCCTGCGAAAACCTTTATACGCCCTCGCTTGCGATTCGTGACCCGAGAAGAGAAAAACGTATGAAAAAGGTAAAATATATAAAAGAGAACCAAAAACTAAAGCGAAGCACATGGATACATTCTTTGGTTAATATTAAAAATCGAGTCTTTGTCTCGATTGTTTTACAAAATTTCGAAACAGCTTATCTATGAAATTTCGAGCTGGGACGTTTAACGATATAAAAAAGAAAAATATCTCACATTTGCACTCAAGCATTTTTTCGATTTTTAAGAAATAATATAAACCGGTCTAAAAGTCTAATTAGAAAACCAACACAATAGATTTTCACGGTTAACCGTGTATTATACATAATTTAAAAAATGGAATAGGCAGTTACATACTCGATGCCGTTAAAGGCTGCGCGCTCAAGTTGCGGCCCCATAAATTCACTTTATGCATTCTCGTAAAATCCTATAAGAAAAGATTCGCTGCTGTTTGCAAAATTCAAATTGGAAATTTTAGTGTTAGGACTACTGATAAACTCTTGCGATAGTACCCAAGGAGACGCTTGATAATTATTATGTTCGTTTTTCCTATACCTATCTCGACGTACTTGATCCCTTATACTAGGAGTTCTAATCCTTCCCAGAACTTCTTTTATCTCAGTGGACAAACCAAGCGCTTCCTCCAGATGGATGCAATCGTTATAAGGGATTGCTAGAGGTCGGACGTGTGCCTTTCTAAAGAGCGACCTTCTGGTTTCCTCGTGAAAGATTGTGAGGTGAATTCGAAAGTAGGACAGGTGAGGTAACGAAAATTGACGAGAAAAAAGTTTCACGAAAAATCGTGTCCAGAGTTATTTTAGTGGCTCAACATTACAAGATATGATTATAGATGAGCTTATACACAGTGGCATAAGTATGGTCAAACAATGAATTCCAAATTATTCTTTCAAAGGTCAGGCCAACTCGTATATAGACGGTACATCTCATGCGAATTTATCTCGGTTAAAATATTCTTAATGTCGAAGCCAACTATTATCGTAAAAAATGTATACAAATTTTACACAAATAAATTGTTAAAATTTTGATCTGACTACCTATCTAATTCACTTGGTTGTAGATGTAGGTAAAGTAAATGGAAAATATATTTTCCATTTATGTTTGAGACTGCATTATCGACCGAGGAATTACCATTAAGTACGTGCACTCAGCTGTACATACGTGTAAATTAACCGGTACGGTTCCCTCTCTGCTTAATTTCTCACGATGAATACTACATGTGCACTCTATCCAGTCATAATGTTTCGTGCAGCTAGCAATAGCAGTACAATAATTCAGCGTCTGTAAAAAAGCAATGCTTTGATTCGAGTTGATTGGTTATAATATAAAAGTCTCTGAGCCTTCGTAGCGTCACTTACAGAGGTAATCCCCAAAAGTACGTACATAAACCCTGATAACGTAAACTTTCAACATACAGTACATACGACATAGCCCCATAGCGTTAGAAAGACAATCCACAGAAGGAATGTAGCAACATGGCGTGTGGGTGTCATAATTGAATTTATCCCGAAAAGTTGGACTTACATGAAAGAACAAGATAACAAAGCAAAGAAATAAGAATAACAAGATAGAAGAAAACCAATTTGCTGTATGCTTGCCCTTATACACGGAGACATGGATTTCTTTTATTTTTCCACCGCCCTTACACAGAACGTAAATAACGAAGGCGCCTCTTCACGCGTTTTCTTCAACGTTGCAAGCTCGCCTACATGGTTCCAAAGAGACGACAGCGTGTGATAGCTTCGGTCGTATCCCGGCGATAAGAGAATTCGTGGAATTCCGAAAACGCGAAACGAATAAAAATGAAAGGCATAAATGAAAATTTACCCCGTAGAAAATGATACCAGGCGAACGCGAAAGGCGGCTCTGTCAATTATGTAAATTTTATATCACGAATATCATGTCGCTATAACGGCCCAACGTGTAACGTAGCCTTTTAAATTTTTTCAATAAGACGCAGTTGACGCTCCTTGCACGCACCACGTGTGCGCAGTAGTAGAACCCAGTGAAACGTCAGACAGTAAGAGGAAAACACACAAGTAACCAGTACAATGGAGTTCAATGCAGAGCTCTTCGAATGTTCAACTTTGACCTTAGCATAACGTGTAAATTGTAGCGATATATTTCAAATGATGCTTGGCTTCCCGTAGGTGAAGTTGCAGGATGACCCTGTTACTCTCTTGGGCCACGTTACTACGAAATTTCGCTTTACGGAAGCCTTAGACTGATATTACGTATGAATGCTGACATACATATGTAGTATACGGTGTCCTTTACACCGGGACACGTGTATACCAGAAAATAATCGACGTTGATGGTACCCAGGAAAGCAATAAAGTCACATGATAAAAACCAAATGGAACAGCGTGTAACAGCATTTTCTGTGAACCATCCGAGTTTGTTTCTGGAAGAAACGATAATTGTACCTAGAGATTATGCAGGTTTTCAGTTGTTAAAACTTCTTAGCCTGTTTAATAATGATAGCAGAACGCCGAGAATGACTTTTTTTTTACCTTCAACAAAAATAAATGCCTTAGCGAGAATACTTGACCCGGCTTTTAAAACTATCTTTGACATAACGTTAACGAAGACAAATTTTTTTTTTTAATAAAGATTCTACGTAAACGACACAAAAATGCCACGTCACTTTGCGGCACTATCCGTGTAACTGAAACTTTGAAAGAGTCGCGAAACATAACTGCAGTACAGTAAGGCTCAAGTTTTAAGATTATACCCCATTAAATTTAAAGTGTAAATAAATTTTTTTATGAGATCTGTCCAAGGTTAAAGGTTATACACTCAATTTTAATGATGCATCTGGTTATGTCGTAACTCCTTTTAGCACCGACCATTATCTAACGTACAGATCGAAGTTCAATATGCTGAGTACAATTTGGCAAATACATAATATATCGGATGATTAGTCCAGAATGACATTTTGGATATTTAAAGAAATTTTTAGAAGAATAAATTTGAATTGTAAAAATGTTAAATATTATTTTCTCTTACCTGTGAATATCTCAAGTGATTCGTATCAGTCTTACTGGCGCCATTTGTATCACCTACCTGCACCGTTTACGCATGCCGACTACTTAATAAGTATATAATACAGTGCATCTACGTGTCACTGACCTTTGAACTATTGTAAATAATTTATATCAAAGGATCAATAGTACCAGTCTATTCTTCGTGCATGGTTACTGGGTATAGAGTTTCTACGTATAGCTTTGTGGTATGGATATCAATAGCGAGTTTCCCGTCAAACAATGTCTTATTCACGAATATCACGTTGTAAAGAACAGTCACCCACGTTCCTATTTTAATAGGATTCTTGGGAAACACGCTTCTTTGCGCACATTCTTCGTACCCAGTCAAAGATCCTAAGAACATTTTTGCCGGCTAACTTTGAGAGTAAAAAGAAGTAACGTAAAAAGAACCAGGGAACGAATAAAAGCTTTATCGGTGTCGCAAGGGGGTTTCTGTCCTTTATGGTTGACCAGTATACACATATGTATATGTGTAAATGTAGCAAAATGGAGAAAGCGAATGAGAAGATAAAGTTGAACAAGGAGAAAAGAATGTGAAACGTCCTACCGACAGAAAATTGGAAAATCGAGAAGATTATGTGCGCCTATATCTTACAAATGCAGAAACCTCTGACAAACGAAAACTGTTAGAGGAAATAAAATTCACAAGAGGTTCTGAACTAAAATGAAAAAATTTTTTAGGAAACTTTACATTGAAAAAAAAATGTCAGAAGTTTCTGTAACGAAGTCATAGGACATGATACGTATTACACGTTTTGGACGTCAGTCTGATTTCGGATATTAATACAATTCGATACACCTGAACGAATCATCTGTATTTTATGGAGAACTAATAAATGTCAGGGGTGCAATGGATTGTCAGGAATATTGTTATAATTCAATTGCCAGCCTGTTGGAAAATGAAAATGCCCCGCTGTGACTCTTGAAAATAATTTCATAACACGATTTAGTGATTGAGCCTTGATGAAATAGCGAAAAAAGATACAAACCCAATTGCCTTTGAATCGAATCTCGAGTACACGATACTATTCGCTAACACGATTCAATTAACGATTTATGGATCTCGCGATCAATGAACTCGAGGCTGGAGGCTTTATCGATGAGAATTCCCACGAATGCGCAACGGTGGCTCATCGGATGGGTTAAAGGGGATCTAGCAGCGTAAAATTGGACGATTGAAATTAACACGAGTATACCAATACTTGAATCCAAGAAACCTGCTACCGACTTTTTCAACTGTAAAACATAAAAACTATAGTGTCAACGAATTCAGGATATTCTACAGTAATCATGCACGTCAAATTTAAATTTAACTTTAATTAATCACAGCCATTCGGCTTTAACATTAAAGTCCCAGCCTATAATTGAAATTGAGCCGTCAACTATACATGTACATAATATGTATATAACCTGCACGGTTCACCAAACTGAAATAGCAAAGCACATTTGTTTCGTGCAGAAAAGCAAAGACGACGCCTAAATATTTGACAGGAGATATTCCTCGAAATGTGTATTTATAGGAAATCACCTTTATGTGAACTAATATTACTATTAAAATACTCACCATATTAGAACTTAATCACGATGCTAGTATTACTAATAACGTAAATAAAATCGAATGAAATGTCAGTTACACGGGTAGTCGATTTACATACTAATATATGGTAATATATTATATATATATATATATACTATATAATAATCTGGTGCCAGCGGTAGCTTGTTATCGACGTTTACCAATCGGAATATCTATTCGAGTGAGCAAAGTAATGGCAAGAGGAAAAGTTATCTCGTCTACGATACCTTCCATTTGTCGATTTGAAACGAGTTTTACCGAAAGGGAAAAATTAAAATTATTTTTCCTAGAAAGATACTCCTTATTAACACGGAGCCGTCTTCATCCTGACATAGACACTATGTAACATGAGTGACATAAGTAGACATCTTTCAGTAATAATGATAATTATCGATTTTTGAAATACTCTGTCCTTTTCTCATGCCAGTCCTTTTAATAACAGGGGTATAAGAACATTTGGACAGTGAGTTTTCCAAAAAAATATTCTGATATGAATAAAATCTTCCGGCCAGTCGTCGGATGCTTTATCTGATATTGAGATTCGTAATAAAATCGAGGAAATGTAAACGACCAAAAACGGCTTTTTCATAAAACCCGTGTATCAAATATGATGGGAAGTAAGAATACAACATTCTGTACAAGATATAGATGCTTATATCCTGTCAATAAGTAATAAAAATGAAACAAGAGTACACGATTATTGTTAAGAATGATCAACAAAAAAAATCATAAGTACGCTCTTAAAAGCCTGAGCGGATTACTGACGACTGGCGTCCTTTAAAATTTTATAGCATATTATCTAAGAATATACCTTTAAAGCTATAAATAGTTTCCATCTTCTTTTATACCATTCTCGTGTCAGGAGTAGGATTATATTTCACATGATATCCAGACCGATAACATAAATTGACAACTGGGGAAAAAAGATAAGGCGATAAACAGAGCAAAGAGAACATTTCATAAATGTCTTCTGATGTATTACAGCAAGGGTAGAGAAAAGGGATCGGACGCACGCATTACGAACACATGAGAATATAGCATCGAGGGATGAAGTAGGTCACGTATACGTGGGAATTTAGAGGTTCCTTGCTAAAGGTGGGTTATCGCTTTTTCAAAAGGGAACCAACCGCAATAACTGGCTGCTGGCTTTTGCCGGATGACATCTCTTACAGAAGTGTAACACTAAAAACGTAACCGAGAAAAGTCCTCCAAGACATTCGCCATTTGTCAAAGTCGTGAAATGTTCGCACCCTTAGCACTTATGTTACTTAACGATAACTTACAACTGTGGGAACGTTGTATTTGCTTTTGGTTAATTTATATATATTCTTTTAGGAATTTTTATCTAGAAACATTTTGGAATTCTTTCAGGGAATCGAGAAAACGTATTCTACGAATGTCACGCAATTTGTGTGAACACTGATGAAACGCGATGAGAAAATTATTTGTGCCCTTTAATTCATGTATATGCATATGCTAGATATTTTTCGGTTAAAAGTGCAGCAAGTATTTATATAACAGGAAATATAATATATTGAGAAATTAATATCTAAATTGCAATGAACGTTATATTAACACTACATGAGATTAGTATATATCTGAGAATATTTCAAACTACTTCGAAAATAAGTTGCAATGATAGCAAATAGAGTTGGAACTTATGTATGAGTAAAGAGATTAAGTTTTGAAATAGAGATTAACCATAATTGACCAGTGAACGATTATAAGATTTCATAAGCAATATTAACCCCTTTAACGATATTGACGCCATATGGTGTATATACTCCATAGGGATGACGCTAGGCTGTTACCGAAGGGATTAAGAATGGATTTTCGATAAAATAATATATTTGAGTAATTAATTTTGAAATGACACGCAGTTATTTTTTTGGTTGTCTACTTCATTAAAATGAACGAAAAAGAAGCAGAAAATTAAATGATTCGCGTATTGGATGATGACTGGGGTCATCTAACATGTCTTATTTATACTCAATTGTTATAAAATGTATATACTCTATTTTATGACTAATCCTTAACAAGGCTATAGTCGCTGATCTCTTGATGTTAATCTCACTCACTGCCACTGCCACCACCACGATCTGTACTAGAATGACGTGAGCCAACCTCACTACCAGAAACAGATTTTCTTGATACAGGAGATGCTGATCTGTGAACGAAAATATGCGAGTATTATATAACATATAAGAAACAAATGACTGCCGATATATTTTTTACATTTTCAAAATATTTCTTACCGTGCTGAGCCACTAGCGCTTCTACTACGAGATCCACTCTTTGATCTTGATCTTGATCTCGACCTGCTCTTGCTTTTGGATCTTGATTTAGACCTTGACACAGATCTGGACTTTGATCTTGATCTACTCTTGCTTCTGGATCTGCGTTCAGAGCCTGAGCGCGAACCACTTTTAGATCTCGACCTTGAACGAGATCCACTTTTTCTTGAGCCGCTGTTCGAGCGGGATCTGGATCCACTCTTTTTGGAACCAGATCTTGATCGTGATCTCGATCCACTTTTCCTCGAACCACTGCCGGACCTTGATCTAGACCTGGAGCGGCTCTTTCTAGAGCCTGATCTGGATCGCGATCTGCTCTTTCGGGATCCTGATCTTGATCTTGAACCACTCTTAGCTGATCTTGATCGTGATCGTGAAACGGAACGGCTTCTCGAACCTGAACGGCTTCTAGAACGAGACCGGGAACTACTCCTGGAACGACTTCCAGATCGTGATCTGGAGCGTGATCTTGATCGTGACGCTCGAGATCCTTCGGAATCCGATGCGATTCTCCTCTTTCCACGAGGACCACCCTCATTTCCACTTTCATCCCTATAAGAAAATTGATATCCTCTTTAGCGAAGGGCACCTTATATATCAGTGTCAGCTACAATATCAACAGAAATAGTTACTCACCCGCTGGCAATTTTCAGACCGCCATTATCACTATCAGATTCGCTTGTCGATATAGTTTCCTTTGATAAGATTCGCATTTTATTCTTAGACATATCGGATGTACTCTTACGCGAACCTTTGTCCTTCTTAGTGCTCCCAGTTTTCCTTCCGCGCTTAGCTTTTGGACGATCGCTATCCGAACCTAAATAAAAGTTGATATCAATGAAATTCACAAACCACGTAATACCATAAAACTGCCAAACAGAATTTAGTTACCTCCACTTTCTCCACTGCCTGCTTCCTTCTTCCTCCTACCCTTTCCTCGTCCTTTCCTTTCTTTACCTTCGCCACTTGGCTTCCTCTTTCGCTTCCTCTCCCTAGGAGCTTCTTCTCTTCCCTCATCTCCGCCAGAACCGCCGCTGTCACTAACGTACTGATCCGTCCTGCTCCTTTTACCTTTCTTTCCAGGCTTTTCTGATGGCATCTCTCCAAACACCAACGCATTTTTCGTCTTCTCGACATACTGTTGACGCTTTTGGAGCATTTCCTCTTCCTTTTGACGACGCATCTCTTCCAATTTTCGTTGCTCCTCTGTTTGGCGCATTTTGAATGCTTGCCTGAAACACAAACTCTTTTAGTACGACTGTCAAGAGGAACACTGCTCATCGTTAAAACTTCTCATTGTAACTATTTTCCTTATGTGTGTTTAACGTAAGCTTCTCTAAGTTAATTGAATATTCTTCTATTACCTTTCCTCCTCTTGCTTCCGCCGAAGCATCTTCTCTTCCTCATCCAGCCTCCTTGCTCTTGCGACGTGGTACTGTGCTTGCGAGAGTAAATCTTGACATCTCCTTGCTTCTGTCTCAGCGAGTTGTTCCATTCTATCACCATGGGTCGCCAAGTACTGAAAGTACTTGTGAGACAAGCCTAACTCATGAACGGCTTGTAAGACGGTAGTTAAGGTAGATTTTTCATCCTTAAGGATTTGCGTAGCCAATCGTTGTAAAACAAGTGCAATGTTATATAGGAGCACAGTATCCTGTGGCGCTACTCTGCGAGCCTGTATTTATGAATTATCATTTGGAGTATATTCTCATTTGCCATTTTTGCATTTTACACCTTACCTTCAAGAGCGTCATTTTGGCTTCCTTCAATTTTCCAGCTTTAAAGTACGCCCTTCCGAGATATTGCAAAACCTCCACGTGATGGTATTTGTAAAATTTGCGTAAGCAATTTTCATACTGTAATGACATTTCAATCAGTATATCACCATATTCTTGACTCGTTAACTTTGTAATATTTGATAAATTACCATTTGTATGGCGCTAACAAATTGCTTTTGTTCGACGTAAATATGAGCGATGTTTAACCATACGTCACAAAATTCAGCTGTCGCCTCACGAACTTGGGCAAATATATCTCTAGCTTCATTGACGCATCCTTTGTGCGCCAGAACCGCACCAATCCCGTTAGCAGCCCAAATATTTTTCGGATCATTTCTCAACACCTAAATTTCATTGCAGATTAGTGTCATAAATGAATAACTGGTTTATTAATGTCATTACAGATTAACGTCATAAATGAACGACTTTTAAAAATTTATACCTGTTTATACATAGCCAAGGCTCTGTCCTGGTGTCTTTTTTCTCGTTCCTTATCCTTTCCACTCTGATGCAAAGTTTGCAACCAAATATTCCCCAAGGCAATCAGCGAGTACGCGTCTGTACTTGTTGTAGGATTTTTAAGAATTCTCTCAAACTTCTTTTGACCAGGACCCCATTCCATTTTAGCCAAATGCAAATTTCCCAACAAGGACCAAGCGTCCGGATGTTCATTATTGATTCTAAGCGCGTCTTTGAACCAATCAGAAGCCTCGTAGATCTGTCCCTTATCTCTGGCCATACAGCCCAATCTTAAGTAACAGTCCACATAATTTGGATGTTCTTTCAAAATGTCCTTGTACAATTTCTCAGCACGGTCAAACACACATAAAGCCTCATTGAGCCTTGCTAAATTGTACGTCGTCGTCACGGCTATGGAATTGTAATATACTGGATCATGCAGAGCATCTGCCTTTGAACGAGCTAATGATTCTTCCAAATTCTTTTTAGCTTCCTCCAAATTCCCAAGTCTATTGTACAAATATTAACAATGTTTAATACGTACGTTTTAATACGCTCCTTATGTAATACATGACACAATTGTGCATACCTATAGTGCAGAGCACCGACGTTATTTAAAATTTCTGGAGGAATATCTGCTTGTACTTTTTCCTTCAATATTCTTGTCGCCGTACCATACGCGTTCAATGCTGCATTTAAATCACTCTGTTCTAATATTTGTGCTAACTCAATCCAAGCCTCAACATCATCAGGAAATTGTTCAGTCACTTTTCTTAAATGATTTTTAGCAATGTCTCTCTTAGATTGAGAACTTGAATTTGCATATAAGGAGCCAAGGATTTTCATTGTCTCATAATTTCCTGGTTGAGCTTTTAAGACTTTTTCGAAACATTGGGCGGCCTTTAATTATATAAATATTTTTTTAAACAACTGTCATTATTCGTATTGACACAAGTGATGGATCTTTACTTACATTTTCAGCGTCCCCTCGATAAACGTACATTTGACCTAAGCCGAAGTGTGGCAATACAAAGACAGGAGGAGCAAATTGTGTTGCCTGATAGTAGTACTGAAATGCTTGATCATAATCCCCCTAAAAATGTTGGAAAATTTGTAATTAATGGGATTTATAAAAAAACATGTACAGTAACGATGCTATATAAATACTTACTTGCACATGAAATGCTCTTGCGAGCTGGTAACAACTTTCTGCTCGCATTGCTTCATTCTCAGTATTGTGAAAGGCATGTAGTGCTAAGTGCTGAACTTTGTTATAATCTTTTTTAAAGAAAAAGTGATTTGCCAAATGGTTTAATACCATGGGATTTGTAGAATCTATTGTGTACGCTTTCGATAACATTTGTACACCAGTTCTAATACTATCAGGTTGTTGTTGATTTAATTTTAAAACTGAAAGCCCCACTAGTGCTCCAACACACTGACTATCTAACTGTAGCGCTCTTTCAAATGCCAATCGTGCTTTTTCTTGATTGTTTAATTTCATAAAGCAATGACCCATACCCAATCTAACTGCTGCTGGGCAGTTAGGATTTGTTCTAAGAGCCTTTTTATAAAAGGCAAGTGCACCACGATAATCTTTCTTATTGAATGCGATACAAGCTTTACCCAGAAGTGATGGAATGTTGTTTGGAGACTGATTCAATACAAAATTGAATTGGGCATCTGCCTGTTCCATTTTATCACCCTCGAGCAAGCAAAAGTATGCACGACCAAGCAAGTGATTCTTAAAGAAGGAAATGCCAGTATGTAATATTTATTTTAATTCATAAACTAACACATAGTTCTTTGATTAACATGAAAAAACATACCTGGTCATACATAATAATTTTATCAGCAGTGGTGTAAAGTAATGTGGCTTTTGTAAATAGATCTCTCTTCTTATCTTTACTCTTTTCACGATTAGCCTCTTGGACATAATAAGCAGCCAACATATCCAGGGCCCGCATTTGATCTTTTTCATAATCACGATAGTCAACATTAGCATCAATTCGAGAAGACTCGAGTATTTTAATGAAATCTTCAATTTTATGTTGCTTATAATACTCAAGCTAAAACAAATATGTACTTTGGTTTAGAAATATATTTCTTACCAAATATTTACACATAATATGTATATCGCATATATACTTACAGCCAAATTGACCCAAATATTAAGTTGAGCATGTTCTTGCCGTAAAATACCAAGGACTTCATCGCCCTCAGGTAATTGATCTAAATATAATTCTATAACCTGCATAGGAAATATACATACACAATAATATTATATTTTGGAGAAGTATTTACGTAATGCATAAAATGATATTCTATAAGCTCAGAAACTTATACTTGACTGAAACAAAATCTTCATAAAGGATAAAATATGCACAATGATATATCAAAGTACCTATAGTAAAAACATAACAATGGTTCATGAAAATGCCATGAAAATGAAATAATTATACCACACAAATATCTAACACAATTGAAATATAGTAACATATGGGTGTACGAAGCAAACTGCTAAAAGTCTATTCATGGCATCAATATAGTTGCCACAAGAAAAATCTTAATAGGTTGTATATAACATACATTGGAGAAACACGCATAGTGCATGGATAATAATATAGATAGATAGATAAAGAGGTTAGGTTTCATAATACTGGTTTAAGGATAACGCAACGGTATATTGTTTTCGATTTCTACATTGTACATACTTCAAACGAAGTTAGAAATTCTTCAAATACTAATTATATACGATTAATAAAACAAAACTCACTTCATCTGTGTCCCGAAGAGGGATCTCAATAGACCCCGCCATTCTGGCACCGTAAAATGACCAACTGAAACGGACTGAGGCTATGAACGCGTCGTCCCTCCTACCTCCTTCGCTGTTCTTCACACACCATCACATTTACTCTGTCTTATCACCAAAAGAAAATCGCTGCGCTCGACTGCGCTCGACTAAAACCGACAACCACTTTCGCACTTTACATAGATTATGCGTCGGATAATAGATAACAGAGAGATGACTTGGGAGATGCACAACGCTCCGGCTTTAGACGATACCAAAAACATTACGCTGAATCGTAGCGGCGAATCCGGAAGAAGCGTTTTGTGATCATCTTCTCCGTCGATCATGCGGATCCCGTCGTAGCTGAGCTGACCGCGATCACGAACGTGTAACTTGGCGAGCGGAGGCTCTCCGCTTCTTAACCCTGGATCTCAAAGCAACACTTACAACGAGACAGCTCATTGAATATAGCCTAAATATTTTTTCTCCTAAGTTCAAATGCACAGTATAACCCCGGTAAGTTTAATATGACCAAAGCCAGCAAGTCATGCCTGCCTGCACTGAAGCGTATGATGCTACCAGTATATTTTATAGATGTTTCATCAATAGACTTTTTCAATAGTTCACGAGGAGTTCTATAGTTCCCGGTCTCGTCTAAGAGTTGCTTTGGGAACCAGCGGTGAGTAGCGGAGAACCTCTGCCTGCTAAGCTATGCGTTCGTGTTTACATTTAGCTTCGCTACAACGGGATATGCTTTCTCGACGGAGGCGATGATCACAAAATCCTACTTCCAGACTCACCGCTGCGATTTAGCGTCATGATTTTGGTATCGCTTAAAACCGTAGCAATGTGCATCTCTCTACCCATCTCTAAGCAAACACATAAATTTGTACTTTTTAAATCCTCGGTAATTCACATATCTCCGTAGCGCTGCGATCGCTATGGTTGTATTACATATAATTACTTGTGCGTTCATTTACGCGACATGTATATGTATATATTTCCAAAGAGCAGACAGATTTTTTATTAGTTAATCAGTGACTACCGTTTTGGGAATATTTTACAATTTATTTTAAAAGGATGCGCAATACATAAAATTAGATGAAACAATAATAGATATAAAAATAATACAAATTACAAGTTACATTGAGCTGTATGATTTTTTAGTGCATAATGACGGATACACCGCTGTTTAAACAATAGGCTAAGATTAACATTACATAAACTATTATATACGTTAATAATTATAATAAACAATAGAATACTGAGTCGCAATACTGTAAGATATTTTCAACAGATTCTAATTATAATTAAGTGTAACGATTCGTTGAATTATATTACATGGATATTATGTACGTGAAAAGAATACGTATCGAACGAGTTTTGCAAGTATTCAGTTAATTATAGATCTTATCATATTAATTCTTACGAATGTATTAATTAGCAGTAAAAGACTTTTGAAATTTGGCACATTTCTTTTTCCCCCGAATGTAGATTTTTTACTCGTATTTTACATAAAAAACGATAGTACGGATCAATAGTAGTTCCGTCGAAAAAGTATTAATATACCTATAACGTGGTGTTGGACCTGCTATAACGATCTGTGTATTGAATTACTTAAAGATTTGGCTTGTATCATTAACCGTAATTATTGTTGATATTAATCCTCCTATCAATTACTTATCCCGGTTAAATCTTCCATAATGTGCGTGAACGAGTGTTGAGTTTATAAAATGTTTTATGATTTCTTTACCTAGGCAGTTATTTTTCCCCTATTAACAGGTAGCTCCGCTGTTCCCATTAACAGTCTATAAATATATACAATTTATTATATTAATTATTTGAATATATGATAATCTTCAGTTATTTCTCACCTTCAGATTTGCTTGACTACCGTAGAAAGATGTAAAGGCCGTATCAGAACTAACGCTCAATGGTAAACTCGTAGCATCGACAGTTTCTCTTTCACTGCCAAGTGTGGACGCTCTTATATCAAGTGTACCACTAACTACCGACATTCCTGAACTAGTAGCCATTTCTACCTCACCGACATCAGGGTGGGGCATGTGTCTTAAAACGATGTCACTTTAATTCATTATCAATCAACGTGTATTCAGAATTAGTCAAAGAGCATTATAACGCAACACAATAGACAATATATATGTATATATTTTTTCTAATGAACTTTACCTGTAGTCTGGTGCTGGTGGTTCAATGTGCTGTCTTCGCGAATTCGAGGACATCGGCGTTCTTTTTATTGCGTAAATATAAATACCCGTCATTGTGAGAGTATAGGAAAGAAAATATAGAGTATTGAACTAGAATTTAACAAATACGCATTTTATTAGAAATTATTAAGTCTGTAAATACCTGACATGAACTATGATTAACGTTATTAAATTGTTATATGTTACGCCAGTTAAATAATTTACCTTGTACTGGTGTATTAGCATTCCAAAAAGAATGTTAAAAAAGTCTGCAGTCAAGAGTGCTAATTGTAAAGCCGTAGCGCCGGATTCAAATAATATAACAGGCACAAGGGAGAAAAATACAAATTGCGTGATACAGTAAACCACCAGAAACGGTATAACCGGTGCGAACTCCTCCCATTTAAAAGATTCTATTTGCCTTTCTAGGATAACTCTGAAAAAATGGCGTTTATATATATTTATATATACATATATATCATGAGAACCGGTACTATCGTTATACATTATAACTCACGTTTGCAAACAGCTGATGATCATACCGAAGAAACCGATCATTCCCAAGTATTCGATAATATCTACAGTTTTAACAGCAAGTTCTTGTAGTACAGTAACCACCGAAAATAAGACGGCACCACCCAAGCATAGCATGTCGCCAACGAGTTGATTTCTACCTGCATATTTTCATTTTTCTATAACGGCCGAACGAATCTTTTATTTTCTAAAATTCATTCTCAATTGTTTAGTCATTAGTCAACTTGCCGCTCGATGATGGATCCTTGTGATCATCAATTCCTGCCCAAACTAGACATCCGACACCCATTAGACAAACACATACCCCAACAATGTGCACCATTCTGTATCTAACACCAAGTACTAAGCACGATAGAGCTAAAGCCACGGGTATTGCCACGCAATCCAGTATCTAAAATATTATTACATTATCAATTTCTAACTAATATAATAAATAATATGAAAATACCTGTATGCTGGCAAGACTAGTAAATCGATGCGATAATGTGAGCAACGTATTTGCTTCGACGTCAATGAGAGCTAATAGCAAATATCTCCAACCTCGAGCTTTAATTACAGAGATTAAGCCATTTCCTACGCCTCGACAAGAAAGCCAAGACGTGTAGACCAAACACATCATCACATAATGTGGTAAGTTTTGTCCTACGATATATAAGAATTATATACACGAAATTAACGTTTATAATGAATGTTTATGGTTAGGTAAAATTAAAAGAAATTACCTGTTGACAATGAAAATTCGTATCCCGTGTTAATGTGATGATTAAAGAGTGTCATAAAGCAAAGTACTATAGACAGAAATTGGCCCATTATTATTGCTCTCCATACGGACCTGTAATATAAACTGCATATTAAGAAAAGATATACGGGGTGGTTGTAAAATCTCGATCCAATTTAATGCAAGAAGATTGTGAAAATGGAAGATTTTATGACCATGTTGCATGGTTTAGCTCTTAAGGTATAATAAAAATGCAAAAATTACACATTGGTTACATTATATTATAAATTCATAGTGTATTAGAAATAAGTTCATGAACAACAAACACCTGAGCCATATCATATATTTTGTCACACGATAAACGTTTGAAAATTTGACAATGCTACACGTCAATTACACGATTTATTGAAATTTACACCCTATATGGTAAAGTAAGATAAAGTAACATGTAAATGCTGATTCAATCATATGTATATGTCAACCACTTATGTATCTAAAATTTGCAAAATAGAATTTTTTAAAACCAAATGAAGTATTGTAATCAATAATGCCGGCTATGACCGGCCGGTATACTTTACGCTTCGAATCGCACGTAAGCGTAGTAATAATACGCATGTAGTGGCGTAGTAAACACCTACTATATACGTACTACTTACTGTTACTTCACTCTCATATTGTGATAAACTACCCTTTGTTGAGACACACACTTAAATCCCATTCAACGGAGTCACGTAGCGATTTTGAAAATTGTCATGATCACGTACCATTGTCCCAATTCGGATATGTAATTTTCAATCTTGTCACAAATCCCATTTTGGGGTTGCATACTTGGATTTTGAGTGTTGAGACGGCCGCCCGCTGACACTCCCATGTTATGGTGCATTTTCACCCTGGCATCCTAGAATTTACAAAGGCGCATGCGCGACCCTTTCCTTTATCTCTCCTTGTCGAGAATACAAGCCTTACAGTGCTACTAAATTTTCTGGTGCGTACAAGTAGTAAAATGGAACCAGTATTTTTTAAAGTGTTGACGAAGAAAATGGTCGTAATCTATTTAATTATCGATTTTTAGACACCCTGCATTTGTAGGTAAAAAATATCTGGATGGAAATGCATTGATCTTACTATTGAATAATGAAAACTGATGATAGATAATGTGATTGTATAAATAATGATAAAAATAATGGAATATGTATAGGATTAGGATTGATTTTTAACAATTGGAAGGTTCACCCAGTGATAGAATTTTCCGACAATAAACTTTGTGTCCTTTCAGGTTGCCCTGTCGAAAAAGTTTTATTTACAATATATTGACATTCTGAGATATGCGAACTCAGTCACCGGTCATGATGAAAATTTTACATATCGTCGGAAGTTTACGTATTATATATTTTTAATATATTCAACTTACGTATAATTATCATTTGTCAAAACTTCATCGGCATTATGTATATTTTGTATAATTATATTAGCGGAGTCCATCTGACGTATAAATAGGGATGTCAATTATAACTGCAGACTTACTAGTGAATAAATAAATTTGTGCAGTCGATTTCTTCTTTAAATTATAATGGCCTACGTTATACGGTGGGTAGAAGAAATATTTGACACCACGGTCACTGTGTGATTATCTACAAATGAAAAAATTCGATGAATTCCAACTATGAGTTCTGAAATTAATTCTTGCAAAAATACGTAAATCTCCTACAGTAGTCGGTGGCGCTTTTTAACATTCTCATTGACGTACGACAAGATTTTTGACATCTTTTTTTTCCACGAAATCATTAGAACCCTAATTTTTTCCCACGGTCGAAGTTAGCGTCGTTTCCCAAAACACAAAAATCGAAAAAGATGGGTCAACTGCTGCGAGGTAAACGGTGCGCGTAAAATTCAAAACTAAAGAAAGTCTCTTAATTTTAAGTAGACTAAATATCTCATAATTTGAATATAAAATGTATAGTTTCGAAAATTTGATTGTAACGCGTCGTATTCTTTATATTCTTGTCTTCATTACTGCGACGCATCGAATCGAGAACAACAGGAAGAAATTCTCCTTTGTTAATTAGAATGAATAAATTATTCATTCTCGCGTGCATTATCCAATAAATTGTATTACAAAACTTCAATTTATTTCTTCTTTGCTTCTTCCTCAACAGCTTCGTTCTGTTTACGGAAACAATCACCAACAGGGAAGAAATCCCAGCTTCTCTGTTGGTACATATTCCAGACGTAAGTCTCCTGACCAGTGTACTCAGTGTCTGGTTTATTAATTAGATGCATAAGGAAGAACCTAAAAACGAAAGAACATTTATTTAATATAAATTGTCATAAGCAATTATTTTATAATTGCATATGTACAGTAAACAACACTCACATGTAATTAGCAAGATTATGCTCTTGCTGAACGTGTGTATCGAAACCATGTGGTACTTTATCAAAGTAATCCTTTCCTAATCCGCAGATAAAGCAATTACTTTCCATGTTATCTTTGACACTTTCCAATTGATCACGAAGCTCTCCAAAAGCATCGATGATCAGACCTAGAATATTGATCAAATCATTCATAAATTTTGACGTGTATGTAATGTACTACGTACAAAAGTTATATGAATGTACTAATTTACATACCCTGAATGATGGCAAGAAGAATGACAATGACGAAGAAGAAGAATGTGATGTCGAACATTATACGATACACTTCATAATCGTCACCGTCAGGTTCACCAATTTCGTCACCTATACCTCCACCAGCCCTAACGCCTTTGTAAAGATGAAACACGAAACACTACACGAACAAAAATAATGCTTATGCTTATATTACTGACGCAAAATTGAAACTGCCAGTCATAAATTAATAATTTCGTACCGTCGCCATGTCGTGACACTTTTTATCAACTTCATCATCTTCTTCCTGTATGTAAAACTTTCTGAAGAAGTTGAAGGCGATTACGGTATATATGTAGACAACAATGGTAAGTAACATGACAGTCAACACCAGTTGCTTGCCATTGTGCGTTACGGACTGCAAAATGGTTCTCAAGGTTTTAAAACCGACAGCAACATCTAGCAGGTGAGCCGCGAAGAAGAAATTGTTGTAATTTCCCAAAATTGAGAAAGTGAAGTACCATAAGCTGTAGAGGAAAGCCTGCAAGTAAATAATGCAAAAATTAAAATTACAATTAATATACATTAAATATAATGAAATTACAGTACGAATTAATACATTTTTTTTAATCTACTCACGTTATCAGTAATGGTAACGCCAGCCTTCCAAACTTGATACCTCCAATCAATGTTAATGATGCTGTAAAAAGTAAAGTGTCAGCCAAAAAATTCAATATCTGCCACTCGGCAATACTTACAAGTGTATCAATCCAGAGCCCTCATCTTCTTGCTGACTGAAAGAAGTCTTTTCCATTCCAAGCAAATTACTGATGTAATCAAAGTCATATGTCTCGCTGTACTTCTGTCGGACTTTCTTTTTTACGAATTTGTCCCAGTAATTAACAGGGAACGATTTGGCTGATATCACCATTTTATCCCAATGAGCCTTGATGTCATCTTCTTCAGGTGTTTCAGCGATGTACAGACCATCGAATTCCACGCGACGAGCGATTTCTTTTTCACGTTTGAAAATAGCCAAAGGTACCTGATACATATTAAAAGGTATGTTAATACACATTTGAATAAAAATGAGATCTTTTTTTTTACCTTAAGATGATAGTATGCGACCAACATAGCTAGAGAAACTATAGAGTGAAGAGCAGCCATCAACCTCATAACGTGCGCCATATAGTAAAAGTCTTCTGATACTTCAACAAATTCTAAAGGATCTTCTTCTTCTTCAGAACCTTCACCATCGCCACCACTACCGAGATCGACTCCACTACCACTGCCGCTGGAAGACCCTTCACCAGACATTTCCGCTAATAAGTCAGCCATCGAATCTCCACTGCCGTTTCCGTCATTATCGTCGCCCAGTGAAGTAACCTGATTAAATAATATTTTATGCTTCATGTTACATCAATTCGTTACACAGCACAGGGTATTATTTGGTAACTATTGTACCTTATAGAAGAGAAGCATGAAGTTGATACAGAAAGCAAGAACCAGAGCAACGTATTTAAGATTGTAGAAATTTCTAGCAAGGAAGGATACGATCCTATGAGTATATTCTGACAAATCTATACTGGATGCTGCTGATGGTTCTGCTGTTGTGTCCTGTTTATGTTCCGCTTCAACTGCCGCCATAGCTGCCTGTTGTTGCGCAGCAGCTTCGGCCGCGGCTGCAGCTTGAGCTCTTGCTTGTTCTCCACTGTACAAAATTAATCCGTAAAATGCATTAAATTTCAACAAAAATATAATTATACACATATTTTATACAATCTGTATAATTTACATACCCCAGAAGATCAGCCAGAGTAACAGGAGCCTCTAACTCACCACTAGTACCATCTGCTCTTATAGTGTCTTCACCCGTCCCTTCATCAGGGGTACTCTCACCTGTCTCTTCCATACTTGATTGCGGAGTTGAAGTTGCCGATTCATGAGGTGCTAATTTTATTTGACCACCTTCCTCTTTTGTAATGTCCATTCCAAACGCTTGGACCTATGTATTAGGAAATAGATATTTATTTATCAAAGATTTGTGAGGAATGAAAATGATATTGAATTGACTGACTCTCTTTACCTGTAAATTTGATTCATCCGGTGTTGGTGGCAAAGCAGGTAGATGTCGGAATGGCTTTTCTTCTTCTTCTTTTATTTCAACAACGGGTTCATCGATATGAGGACCTCTCATCAAAGTAAGAAGAAGCCTCATAAAGTATCTAATAACGCAGCCAACACCAAAGCCAGAGTAATAGAACGCGTAGAAAATTACTTTAAAGAAACCAACAAAAAGTTCTGGTATCGTCATTTGTTGCATTTCTGCGAATTTGTTCTTTATATTCGTAGGCGAGAACATTGAGAAAAAGAAATATACGCCATCTTTGAACGCTTGAATTCCTCGTCTTATGGGATCTTTGTTTCTTTCGTCATCATCTTCTGTCATGTAAGTGTAAGATGATTCTCTGGCTTTTCCAATTCCGCCACTCTCTTCGACTGCCATCAACGCACTTGCATGTTGCATTTCAAAGATGGCGTCCTCGCAGAAATTAATGAAGGTCTCCAACTTCTCCTTATCACCACCCTCGGTCACGGTATTATAGAAGAATGCTCTTTTTGATTCCTTTATCTGAGGCTTCTCCCATTGCTCGATATTTGATTCTTTGATTTCAAAGTAGACCCGTTCGATTTTTTTACTACCACCCAAAATTTCGATTCTTCCTAAGAATGGTTCGAAGTAGTTCAGTACAGAACCGGCAGTTTCAAGGAATCTTGCTAATCTCGGTTCATTCGGCATATGTTCTGACAAGTTGGTAAGAAGAACGGCAAGATTGAAACCGATCTCTTTAGCGGGTTCGTGGAACCGATCCATGAAGGCGACATAATCAATTTTTCCATCGTGATTCGTTTCACAACATGCCAATAAGAATTCAATCTCTTCACTAAAAATATATATGAAAAATGATACAATGAATGGAATAGGAAAAATAAATAAAATTAATTATTTATATCTCACTCTGTGTAACTCTTTTGCTGTTCCATTTTTTCTTTGAAATCTTTCGGATATACCCAACCATCGTTATTAAGATCAACTTCCAAGAAGCTTGGAGATGAGACAAGATCCTTCAGCTTCAAGAACATGTCAAAGTACTTCAAAATTAACTCCACGTTGCTGGCTGATTCCACCAACGTATCCACCATTTGTTTTCCGATAGTACCATTTACCACATTACCTAGATTCATTAACGTGTGTCAAATTACACTTAATTTTGGGAACACCATATGTACAATGGCATAATTTTCGCAATCGAGTCCTACCTTCAAGCATAGACAGCATCATAGTAATCATGTCCTTTTGCAAGTTCAAAAGTTCTTTGAGAAGGTCTACTTGACTAGAGTGTTTCGATAATTTATCCTGCATGTGTGAAAAAAGGAACAGAAAACCACCCACAGCATCCCAAAGCCTGGAATGCGCAAGTGCTTGCTGATTCTGAGCACAAGGACCTTGAATGACTTCAGTCAAAGTGTTGAAAACTTGACTAGCGACTCCGATGGCCTTGAAAAAATTAGCCTTTCCAGCGGGATCAATTAACTCCTTGCTAGAGTAATGCCAATAAAAATCCATGATGGACTCCTGAAGCCGAAGAAGATAATCGACTGTGCAGATGACTACATTAACAGTGGTTGTATTACCAGCCTGTGTCCTGAGATAATTCTGCCAATCTGTTTGAAAAAGAAAATAGCACTATCAAATGATATTGAACAATTATGTTTCATCTAAAGTATTTTTTATGTCATTGCAATGCATACCCAAATTATGGCCTTCGCATGTCAATTGGATAAACCGGAACAAGGCACACGTGAATTCTGCATCGTGCATATTTTTCTCACCAGCAGCTCCTTCGGATCCAACACCAAGACCTTCAGCTTTGGTGTTTCTTTCAAATGCATCCAGGTCTAAGACACTGCATGAGTTCATTAAGCCAGCGATTGACGTAAAGAAACCAACATCTTTCTTCTCTTTGAGATGATTCAACATCCCCCTTTGGATTTCGATGTTACCACCACGAAGAATGGAGATACCTAATTCTAATGTCTTCATGACCATCTCACTGGGAAGACCTTTACAGGCTGAGATGTGAAGCAACACCATTTCAGCAACCCCACGATCCGCAAGACGCGCTTGGTGGAAGAGCAACTTTTGTTTCTCCATTTCTTGTTCCTAGAAGGATGATAATTTGATAGTTATACAAATAATTTAATGATTAATGATTAATTATTCATTAGTACTTCATGCTCAATATTATCTTACCATGAGCTTATGCATAGGCCTCTTCAGATTTCAATGAAAATTTTAATATTAATTTGATTAGTATAATTAGTCAGTGCACTATATTATCCAGATTTAATTGGACAATAACTTTCTTATAGCGGGTTAATGAAATTTTCTCATCAGATACTGGATGGGGACTTGTGGTAATTACTTAATCTTACCATAAGAAGCTTTTGCCCTGGCTAGTCGATTAGTAAGGGAAAAAAAGAATAGGACATGCGTTAATAAACGAGAAGAAGAATGTGTAGTGCTAATAATATTGTTATAAAAAATGTTATTTATCTTAATCCATTTTTCATTATCTTAGAAATAAATAACTACTCACGTGGATGGAAGCACCGCCTTCCTCTTCACCGCCACCTTCTTCTTCACCCTCCTCCTCCTCCTCACCACAAGATTTGGAGATGATTTGTGCATAACTCATGTAAAGTGGATCTTCTTGAAGTGCACCGGAACGCTCTGTCATTGCACCACGACAGAAAGTCGTAACTAATTGTGTTAAAGGATCTGGTTTCCCTTCTTCTTCTGCTTTATCCATCTTCTTCAGTTCTGCGTCTTCAAAGGATTGCTAAACAGAAACCAAAAACCTATAAACACTTATTTTCCCATGAAAATGTTGAAGTTGTATGAAAATTATCATAATGATTCTTTACCGTAAGGTCCTCAATCATAACTTCTTGTCCCACATTTTCATCTTGTAACCAGAGCTCGTAGTAAGTTCTTGCAAAGATGTTTATTGCCCGATGCCTACGACATTGAAGTTCAGTGTATTGATGCCAAAGAGGGAAAAGTAGTTAATAAAATAATTAAGTATGCGAAATATTTATCGCAAAACCTGTCATAAGTTTAATTTTTTTGTATTACCTTCTCAATTTGTAAAGCGGTTCACTACGGAGACATGCAATAGCTGCTCTCTTTCTAGCTGCACATAACACACGTTTCCATCCATCTCGCGATGGGGGTGGTTTAGTTGCCTGTTAGCAGCATGCACACACACATCGCATTTTTTGTTAGAATTATAAGGAAACAAAAGTGATATTTTTGTATATGCTAAATCACAACAAAGTTTCATCAACCACAACAATATTAATCTTCAGGGATATCCCAGAATTGTTCAGTTTTTTGAAATTTGTATATACTTACGTATTACAATGTAAAATTGCTATGACAGTAAGTACAAAATCGGTATTCAAAATTAATCATGTTATAGAGTAATTTGTGTAAAATATAATAACATAGTCACATGAAAACCAAAACGACTTTATCACTTCATCTTCAGTTTAAAAGTAGACGGGACAACTTAAAGAATGATAATAAGAAGCAGCATGTACTGTTGAAAAACCAAAACAACAATGAACAAACAAAATAGGGTACCTGGGTAGGGAATGTAGGGAGGTCTGACGGAAGCAAGCAATAACTGCTCGTTTTCTTTGAATAGAGACCACCGATCGGTAACTACTCTTGCTCTGCTGCTGCGGATGGTCTATCTACTCGAAAACAAAGACCAAATTTATATGAAACTTACCGAGATAATGCGTTTCGTATTTTTTTTTTTTTTTTCGAAAAATAATAAACGTATCAATAAAGCTTTTACTATTTAGTATCAATGGCTCGCTTAACGGTCGAGAGTTTTACCTACCATATGGAGACCGTAAAGTACTTTAGCCATGGCGGTAATCCTAGCTACAACTTCGTCGAGTTGTTGAGCTTTGACGGGTTCTGTGACATCCTTTTTCTGTCCAAGTTTCGAATATAGATAGTGCTGCCATGACATCTCATCCGCTGGATCGATCTTGTCAGGCAATGTAAGTTGTGTTTTGGCGAATTCAGCAATCTCATGTTCTGGAAGTTTCTTTAAAAATCTGTCCTTACAGTGCTGTACCAGTTCTTGTTCTCGGCCAGCAAAAAGATTTAAACCGACTGGTAACAATCGCTTAAGACAGGCAACCATTAGAGATGCTTGTACTTCCTTATCCTTGTCCCTCTTCTTGTCGCGATGTTTCTTTTTTTTCTGTTCAACAACAAGGTATAGAACACAGTAACAAGAATATAATCACAGATGTATAAATAATTTTGAAACAAATAAAATATCTACCTTTCCACCTCCTGATGGTGTGGTACCGTCAGAAACGGTAGCAGGTCTCCTAGTAGCCGTAGGCATAATTAACACCATATTATCAATCTCATTAGCTGATATAAAGTTCTGTTCTTCTCGAAGGAAGTACTGGGACTTTGACCAAGTGTTAAAAATGGCAGCAACGTGGTTATAAAGATCTTCCGCTTCCGGTATATTATTCCGCAGCCAATGATTACGTTGAAGATCAACATACTTAATGAGCAATGGATAGAACGAGTATATATCCCTAACCAGAAGTTGCCAGTCCTCCTGGATCTGTGTTTCAATTTGTGACGTATCATCAGTTGATGACTTTATAAATCCTCGCAATGATTCCTCCTTATGGAACATATTATCAGTACGTTTCCTGACACGCTCAGCAAGCGGCAAGAATGGATCCTTGAGCAGCTCTTCGGATGAGTTGATAATGATTTGTTGAGTATAAGCAGCAATACGTGTCATCCATGGGGCATTTTCATTACCGATATTTTTCTTAATGAGTTTAAGTACGTTCTTCAACAGTTGATTCATGTGATCGCTCGTTACCATACTCACGTATGTCCCTTCTGTGGGATTAACGTTATCAGGCCCTTGGGCCCACCAGAAGGGCAAGTAGGAACAGAGCAATGGCAATATCACGTCAATCACATGTGGAGCATCGCTATAAGTCTTGTCAGATTCCACAAACTGATCGACTTCAGTCAGGATAGTCTCTAGTGTTGGCATACTTGATTCCATACGACTCATTATATCCTGAGCTTCCAGCGAATGATCAGCGATTCTATTTAACAGTGAAAACTGATTGTGCTTATTGAGATGCGGTTCTAGGAAAGCCACAGGGAAGCAACTCGAGAAAGCACCGAGACAAGAACCGAGATTGGGTTTATTACGTTCTATCTCCGTCTTCAAGTACTTTCTATCATGTGTTAAAGTAGGGTCCACACCGAGCGTATACAGAGATGCCAGCATTTTGTACGAAGCCACTTGAATCTCATCGACTGTAATTCAAGAAATAAATATTTAGTAACTTATATCAACATAGTTATAAGAATATAACGAATATAATGAAGTTACTTACGTAGCAAGTCACTTCCATACTCGCAAGCTGCTAAATGATCAAACATAGCAGTAAGCACAGGAAGTACGACACTGTTGACATATGACAGTGAGGTTGAAGTCTTCAAATGAGTACCCCTGAGATGGCTGTACTTCCCCTCTTGCAAGTTTAATATCGTGTGTCCCAAATCATCAGCAGTATTATTGAAGAATGTCAACATGGAGGTTCTAATAAATTCTGGACAATTTTTTACAAGAGATTTTGCATCGATTCCCTTCACTAGTACTTGCAAGCATCTCACAGTAATTCTGACGTCAGCCCCGAAGGCAGCAAGACGCGAACGTAATAAACTCGCAAGTTTACAGAATAGAGCAGCCACCATTTCCTTTTCTTTCAAAGAAGCGGCGCCAACATTGTTCGTTGCTGTAGCTACTGCTATGAAATAATTTCTGTGCGTGCTAAAGTACTTCTCCATCAAGGGTAATACGACTTTGCTGAAGAACTTTATGTCCCTTGTAGATGTTTTAAAACTGTTTCGTCGACTGAACGTATCCGATGGCTTCAATAACTTCATGTTGATTGTCGCCTTGTCCAAGTACGCTATCAACTTCTCCAACAAGGAGTATGCGAAGCGTAATTCCACAGCTGCTCCAGCACCAGCAACTTCTGTATCAGTTGTACCACCACGATTTGGTTTATGTAGTTTATATCCCTGATACTGTAGATATTTCAAAAATTCTTGTGATCGCTCCCTGTCCTTCCTTTTCTCCTTGTCCGTGAGCAAATCGTAAGGAACAAGTTGTGGATGAATTCCGCCCCCTATGAAGTGGTATATGTAATTAACAATTAATCAATTGGCATGATTACATATGAAGTTTAAGATATACCGCAAGTAACCAGCTCCTCTTTCTTTTTCTTAGCCCAAATGTCGTGAGCGTTATCCGCCAAGCGCTCAGCCATGTTTTGCATCTCTCTGCTCAAAGTCAGATTGGTCATGTCCACCGGATGAGGATTATAATTGAACGGATTTGCCGAATCGCCCTGAAAATGTGAGTCCTCCAGAACGTTTTGATTAGATTTGTGATGGGTAAATAAAAATTAAAAAAAAAAAGTGGTCAAGACAGGTCACAATCCATATAAACAGTAAATGGTTCTGCTTCCTATCTTAACCATAGCAGGAACAACATTTAATTTACAGGATCAGTGAATGCAATATATAGATTAAATTAATGACTTTTATATCATACTTGACTTTTGGATGATCTTCTCATTGAACTACGACTCGTGGATGGAACATCCACCTCAGCATGCTCAACACTCCATCCTATTGCCAGCAAAGCTTTTAAGCTCTCTCTAACTGGTTCCTTATATCGTTCTTTTTCGTAATCATTTAACATATTGTATGGTTTTAATCTTGGATGTGTTTTATTGACATCTGACCATTGTTCACCGTATGTCCAACCATTTTCTAGTTTTCGATTAGCCCAAGCATCATGATAATGTTCTGAGAATTTCTGAACTATTTGGTTCAAGTCATTGTTAAGAACCACACTGTCATAAGTAAAATTACATTAATGAAGTTTACATATTCGTAATCTGAATTATGAAAAATCATCATTTATCTAATACCTGGACGTGTTAATTGGCTGAGGATTGTACGGTCCATCGGGCGATTGAGTGGATGCTGATTTACTTCCGTACCATTCATCGTCGTAGTTCTTTGACAGGGAATAATCGGGCGGTAATCCACAACCAATGGCTGTCAAACATGGCAAAGCTTTTCCGAACAATTCCGGGTCATAATCCATTTTGGATAATGAATCGAATATGTTACTGAAGAGAACCATGGTTAGGCGTTTCTCTTCGTCGCTTGATGCACCATAAGACCCTTGACCAACAGTTGACCCATAATATTTAGCGCAACGTTCGTAATGCAGAGTCAATAACTAGTAACAGACATATCGAATATAATTAATGATATTTAATTAATAATTATGCTCACAGAATTTTAAACGAATAAAAGGTAATTACGTACACGTAAGGCTACCGTTGTATATTCGGATAGTTTGGAAACGTCCACTGTCAATTTTCGTAGCAGTTTCAAAAGCATACTTGGTTGCATTTGACTGAAATTTAGTAAAAATCAATTACCATGTAACATTCAATCTTTTTTTTTTCTATTCCAATAAATCGCTGAATCGTATAAATTACCTTGTTAATGCTACAAGGAAGTCTGATACGGCTTCACGCTGACCTTTTGTCAACATTCTATTCTTACTCAATCGATAAACAGTGTGCAGTGTTGCATCCAGTAAGCTGGCATAATTATCAGCTTCGTTATAAAACTTTGAATGTTTGATCAGTAAAGGCAATATGCTATTTCCTATATAACGATTCATAGCGAGTGCCATATCCGACTCATATCCATCATTCTATAAATGAAACGAAGACATTTCACCTTGCGTGATATAGAAAACATAGGGAGGTAAACATATAAATTCAAGTATTAACCCTGTCAAGCATAGTAGCCGCCCTTAAATCCGGCAGAAAAGCTTCTTCTAATAACTTGAAGAACAGTTCCTGTGTTTCAATACCATACACACGTTCCAAAAACAATACAACACTTTGCTTGTGTCCTGGAATCAAACCTGATGGCATATCACTCTTTGGCCTATCTTCACCAGCAGCCGGATTCAATAGAGTAAATCGTAGCGACAGGACACCCTGAAGATCATCCAGTGGTACCAGTGATCGTAGAATAGCTCTTGCTCGAAGAGACTCATTCTTTCCTATAGAATAAAAAATTATAGTGTTCTTTATGATAGTTATTTGCATGCAGGTACACGATAATTACCTTGTTCAATAACTGAAGAGTCCGGTGCACAACGTCCAAGTAGATCGACCAGTGTACAGTAGAAGTTAAGAATTGCCGCACCAGTGTCAATATAATCTTCATCCTCATCAGATTCTGGTAGGGGATGCTCGAATTGCATCACCATTGAGGCTCCTTCGGCTTCATCATGTACCTGTTTATAAAGCTAAGTTGGTACCTATTAGTGATGGGGTTGTGTTCATGCGAGAGTAGTATACAAAAATGTTGTGCCAAAAGTGTCGTTTATATATACATATATCTATACACATCTACTAGGCATGCTTTTACATTCGGTATTTGGAACTCATACCTAGGGGATGCACTTTTACTTACACAATAAGTACATTAAGATATTGCTGAATTTCGCTTCAATTATCTCAACTGTTTGGCTTTTTTATAATTACATAATTTTACTTACTTTTCGACGATCTGCGATGCGTTCAGACATTTTGTTTGCTTCCATTATTGCTCTCAGTAAACCCTCACCCTCTCCACGAAGTGCTGGTCCCAAACATTCAGGTCGACGAATCAATAAACGGATAACCAGATTTGCATTTTCTTCAACACTTTCACCTAACCATTACAATTGATTTAATATAATAAATGTTTTTGCAGATCGAAATTTATTCATAAAACGGTACTTACCATTGACCCAGACACAAAATCTTAGGAAGTCAAGGTAGCGCTCTCCTTCTACAGGATCCCAACCAAGATCAGGATAACCCTTTTCAATTAATTCTGAATTTGATTGCAGTCCGCAACGTGACAGATAAATAGCGATCTTCTCCAAATAATGTTCTCGTAGTGCAAGGGCTAGTTCGGTATTTTCCATAAGGGATGAATAGGCCACATCGAGTGGAGTAGAACCTCTCAGAGAAGGTCTAGATAGAAGGATATTACTGTTCTCCAGAAGGAAATCAAAGTGATCAAACATGGCTTTTTGATTCTGTCTGGATGTTCGACAGAAATAACAGAGGAATCGACAACATGCAACAACCATCTCATGAGATGTATCCTTTTCTTTAGCAGGCGTTTCACCCTCAGGAACTTGTGCTTGCGTTTGCGCATCAGATTGTGCTTGAGCACGTCTACCAAGCGTGTTCATCATGATAGCCATTACATTCTCGTGAATTCTCAAAACACGAATTAAATCTGGGTGCTGGAAGAAGGTATGATTGTTAACCAGCTTCCATAGACGTTCTCTGACAAGCTCTTCCTCTTCCTGAGACATTTGTACTGGTAACAATGCGCGAATTTGACTGAGGCCGACCCACATTTCAGCTACGTCTTCTCTTGTCTTACTGTTGGTAACGTAAGTCTTTTCCAAGGCTCTAATTAACTCGCCTACTGTGTCATATTGGCGCACCAGAAGACTAAACATCTCGCGTACGAGTTTTGGTGTTTCTATTTGCGATTCCTCAGCCCACTTCACTATCGTTGCTATCAATACTTTGCGGAATACCTCTGTAATCAGTAAAATTATCATGTAAAATTTGTGCTTGTTACCATATACTTCTTGCGAGAAAATTTTATTTATCTGTCAAATAATGTTATACCTACCTTCTGGTGTCTTTTTCTCTGGTTCAGGCTGAACTTTTTGCTCTTCCTCGAACTCTTTCACAGTGTTAATAAAGTTGAAGAGTCTTTTCATAGCGCCAGGTTTTTGAGTTTCTTCTACCACTTCGTTAGCAGCGTCTGCAGCTTCTTGAAGTGCGTGCAGTGAGACATAAGACATTAGATCGCTGTGAAATCTATTCATTTTTTCAATAAGTTCCTCGCCGCAAGGACAGTTCTCAGTGTCATCCTCTTGAATGTTTTTGAAGCTCAATATGGCGTTCATCTGTTCGCGGGGAGGGCAACGGAATTCCTTAGTTTTTTTAGCAGCGACGGCAGATGGTAAATCGGACTGTTTGATGTCTATGTAACGACGCAATTGATCAGCTTGTAATTCTCCTACGAAATCATGACTAAAGGCGATGATAGATTCGACGCGATGACGTAGTTGAATGTCATTAAGATGATGAAGTAAATAGCACATTTGCAATTTAGCACCTTCCGCCATTTTCATATGAAGTAGACCCTTCTTGTGTTCATCTTTTCCCTCTACAAAATGTTGAAGACAGGTAAACAAATTTTAATTATTGTATGGAACTTGTTTCATCAGTTACGTGTGTAACTGTTGTACCTTTATCAAATGTAGGATCCCAAGTTTCCGGATTAATCATTATCAATAATTTAAATATATCCTCGTTCCGGAGCATTCCAACCAGGAGCAATCGATCCACCAATTTCAAAAGTGGACTGAAAAAAATTTCAAGTTATATACACTATTATGTTAAAATTCCAACAAAAACTCCATTTATGTTTTATTCAAAAAAGTCAGATTTACTTACAGGAAAAGATTTTCATTGCTTCCTCCAATCGGATCTCGATTATGAACCTGATTGATCTCAACCGCTTCATTCAGAGCCATCATTACATAATCACGGACCACATCCAGAGGAAAGAATGGACTGTATAGGCTTCTTATATTTTCGATACTTTGATTTTCACTAGAAGGAAGAACCCTTGATGGCGACAATTAGTAGGGGGTTCACATCTAGTTTGGAAAACAAATACTTACTTGATGTCAGTCATCTTCATCTGAGGTCGAACTGACTCGGTTTCCAAATACCTCAAGCTGTGCTTCATCTCTGGGTTCTCATACAGATCCTTCAATTCTTGACCTGATTTTAGATATATTCTATATATTAGCTTCATCGAAATATTAAATATCAATTCTACTTGTAATCACTTACCTAACGGTATAATATATTCATTTTTACACACTTCCATTGTTGTAGCATGAGACTCTAAATGCAATGCAATTAGGAGATCATAAAATCCTTGTCTAAGAGGACCGGACATATATTCTGATCGAATAGCATAGAGCAATTGCTTTTGATCAACGTGAAGACAAAGTGCATGAGCTGCTCTATAATTTGATTGATAGCACAACGCAGCATAGAGCGTTAAAGTATGAGCATGGAAACTAGAACATAAAAATAAAATTCATTAATCATGTGAAATTATAGATTACTCCGATAATATAAAATTCTATTAAATAATTCACCTCAAAAGTTTGTCCATCTCAATAAGTTCTAGAATGTCAATACACCTGTCTTCCTCTGGTATATGTAATGCTAGCATAGATATTGCATCCTCGCAGAGCATGGACCATCCTCTGATATCAGACAATTTCAATGCATGCACTTGAAGCGATTGATTAGGAACTCTAGCCCATTGATGAGGTTTCAGACACTGAACTTTAAGTCGCGGTGGGAATTGTGGTATCACATGACGTTCTGAATTTTGTAAAACTGCAGCTGATAGGGGTAGAGTAGTCGAAGTTCTTCCTAATTCTATCTGAAGGATTTCCTTGCTGGTAGCTTCGACGAAGATGGCGGGAAATAGTTTTGTGTCTGGTTCCATTTTGAATTTGTGACTAGTTTCTTTTCCTTCGCATGTAAAAGACACCCATCCGGTTGCCGTATCTACGAAACAGCCAACGAACATCCCCTGGGATGCACCTTTACCAGATGCATCTTGGGTTACTTCATTGTAAAGTTCATCAGTTCGAACCATGTAACAACTTTGACGATCAACCCTGAAGACATAATTAATAATTATTCAAATAATCCAATCTTATATGTTGACCGAAAATTCAATTAAAAAATGATTAAAATTAGGATTCTTACTGGTCTATTGGACGATCATAGTCATCTACAATTACAACCGAAGATTTGCGTACACGTGATAAATTGAAATCTTTAGTATGCAAATGATATTGTGAAGTGACCCAGCCAACATAGACATGAGTGGGATCCTGACCAGGAAATACGCGGACCCCATAAAAGTATTCATTCATTAATTTTAGACATTCAGAGTCAAAAATCTCATTGCCAATGGATTCCACGCCAGTTCCGGTGAGAACCGACATAGCTTTAGGCGCATTGCGCTCTGGAATTTGTGGTGGTACCATTTTCAAATCGGTCTGAAATAAAAAATGAAGAATATAAAATAGCCATTGTTGCTTGCAATGTATGATTATTTTATAAATCTTTACTTACTGTAGAAGCTCGTATTTGTGCAGGACGTGTTCCTAATCTTGCCATTGGTAACGGCTGTGCACTTCTGTCCGATATATCCGATCGGGATGGAGGTTCTGGTGTTTTTGATTTGATATCCGGTGATTTGACTTTACGGGAGAAAAATCTGTAAGTATAATATCATATTAATTAAAACTTCGCAAATAGTATCTAGATGACCTGTATGAATGAATATTGTCATGTCATATTCACGAGATTATGCAATTGGTTGACATTACGAAAAGTAATGTTTCTATAGGCTAACGATTATTTGTTTCAGCTATTAGGTGAATTATGAATTCATATTCATTATTTTCGTCTGTACACAAGTATTTTTGCTTAAAGAATGAATGATAATAATGTCAATAGGTTGCAATATCGACGAGGGTACAATTAACTTACGAGACATCCTCCATTTCTTTGCTAAGCTTGCTGACAGAAACAAAATGCTATAATTAATTTACGTATGCCAAAGCGAATAATGCTATTAATCCATTATATTTACCGGAATGGTGAGCGACCACGTTTTTTCTTGTCATCTTTTACATCGCCATTCATGTCACTATAGCCATTCATTTCACCTTCGCTGGTAGCACGATCCAAAGCATTTCGTGAACCATATAAAGATCCTTTTCTTGGTGGTCTTGCTGGTTTATTACGTTGCATAGGCAATGGCGATTCCTTCATCATCTCATCAGCCTCAACGGCATCTTCAGAGTAATTTCTCTGCAATCCTGTATTAAATAAAATACAAGTTTATTTACATGAACAAGAATGACTATACTATAGTCAATATTGCTCAAAGAAAAGAATGGTACCTTTAATGTCACTCATACTGAAGCCAGATTTCATTATTTGTTCCATATGAGCTGATGGCGTAGTGTGTCCTTGCTCAAGTTGTTCAGCTAGTAGTCTGTTCTGACGCATTTTAATTTCTTGCCATCTTCTTAATTTTTCACCTTCCGTGACAAAACTGGTTTGACATATTACAGGTAAGGAAAGCCTCAAAAATTCCCAATTGGCTTTTTCCATGGTTTCAAAAGTATTGTGGGAAATTTTAAGACAAGGTGGTGTATCTGAACCAGCTGGTATTCTGGCTACGTCGATCCTGGTGTCAGCCATGTCGTCAGTATTCTCGAAAATTGGTTGATCTTTAGTGTACCAAAATGTCACTGGTCGATTCATATTCCTATGATGAAATATTTATTTTTATAAAAGACTGAGTATTCAGAAGATTTATTTGACTATTTATTAACTGAAATACTCACACGCAAAATGGTTCGTAGCCTTCTTGTAATCCGCAAGTAGTAAAAAATTTCAGGGTGTTCACATCCTGGCCGAAAGTTAATTTTGCCTTTTGACCAACACCAAGTGTAAATGCTGGTACAAATGAATCGCCCTGTACATCAGCAAAAGATGTTTCACCTCCAAGTGCATCCATTAACAGTTCTCCGTTTAGTGAAAAGCCTAGGAAATAAATTACATTGTAATATTTGGTTGTTAATAAGTAATATTATTTGGTACCAATGACTGACTCTTTTACTAGAAACGATTAGCTATTTTATTATAGATTCTTAGATCTTTTTCTAAATAATATAAAAATTTGAATGAAAACAAGAAATAACAGTCATTTATTTCAACATAAATTTATGTATGATTTTATACAGACAAATGCTTGTAATATATTGTTGTTTCTTCATTTGTAATAATCTTATTTAGTGAAATAACAGAGTCAGACTTTCGTACCATTTTCATTATGTAAGGAATATAACGGCATAACAGCTAAGCATAACACGAAGTGGCTATTAGCATGTTTGAAACGGCACGTAGTTAATATATAAACGGAGAAACAAGCACAAATGAAAAGAAATTGTACAAATAGTACAATTAATATTGGACATGTCTGAGTATTTTCATTGATTAAATGATATTGAGATATCGATGTTATATGGCATTATTGCAAAAGAGTGTAGTTACCAACTGAGAACGAAATTACCATGCAAAACATAGTTAGTAATTGATGATAATGATTTGATTAAATACAAAAAATTTACTACGTTCCGAAGCATCCGAACGGGCCCATTCAGACATTTCTGACGGCTATTGAGAACAAGAATTTATAAGCACAAACAAGGATATCAAAAGGTCTAAATTTTGTGCTACGTAAAGTCATCAATTATATTCTAATCATAAACATTGTTTGCAGTATTTCTAATACAATAATAGTGTTCTACGGTGGTCCCCAAAGATATCACGTAATACAATACAGTAGGATCTTATAAGTATATAGTATGCATTCAATCTGACAGTTTGAAATTGATAAAAAAAAATGATGGCGGAGAACGTCCAATTATTCGTCGATATTGATTATTTTATAACCTACTATAGAATTAATATTTACATAATTCATTGGATAATATTGTACAGTTATAGTTTGGGGTCACCCGTCATTTTAATGATTAGTAGCTATGAATGACAGCGCTGTTGTCGCTAATTGTATGATACCGGGTAGAATACTGGATATCAGATAAATCATAGATAAATTGCATAATTATTAATTATACACATAAATGAGATAATGATATCATTTACAAGAATTTTAAATCAGTATTTGAACGTTGAAAAAAATGACGTTGAGGAATTACTTGCTTATAAAAGCAACTGCGGCTGTCGTGATAATTTTAATTTTTTGAATATACTAGTAAAGTCTTAATAGTAGACAATGAACTTTTTCTGTGCCATATGGAAAACGTAAAGTCGATCAGGAATAGAATACCTTAAGAAAAAATAATCTAACGAAATTACGGTCTTAAAATTGATGTTTTTAAAATCAAAGTGGAAATGATTCATTCATCATTCATTCGTTCAATCGAATGACGAACGAATGCCGTAGAAATATTGTATAGCATTTCAAAAGTACATGAAATTCATCGTTGTATTAAACTGAATATCCAGTAGTCTATGTCTACGGTCAGATTATAGCTTGAAATGGCCGCAAAAGCGTTTGCTTAAAGATTCCGTCTTACTAATTGTTCGGTCAATAAGATCCAGGAAAACACCGACAACATCTCCAACCTGCCATTGTTTGCCGAAACTTTCTGCTGTGCTTGAGTACACTTTTTCCTCCTTAAAATAAAATTTCAACAGTTCAAGAGTTTGTATGTAGATCGATAGGGGCCATTCTTTATGTCAAGTACGTAGCCGCCAAAACCTATCAGTTATCTTACAGGCCCTCAGCATTTTTATAAAGCGTAGTATAACCTTTCGATGTTTGAAAGAACATGCGATCGATTTTAATATTTTCCAGTTTCTATCGTATGTTTCAGATTGAAAAAATACATATCATATTTACAAAAAGGATATTTGATCAATGTGAAATTCATTCTTCAAATTGTTCTGAATGTTCTCTCAAGACCTCAAATTTAAGATTACGACACACGCGTGATTAAATGAAATTTTATTTCATTCTTCAGGGACAGGATGCAAAACCAAATCAACATAGAAGAACATAGAGCGAGACGAAGGCAATTCGTGACCAAAAACGAAAAAAACGGTGGACCGCTATTCGCTATTGGGAAATGGGACTCTTACTGATCGTTCTGTCTGGGACGTCAATGAAACAGCCAACTACGTCGCCCACTTGATATTTGTGACCAAAAGATTCGTTGGTACCGCAGTGTACTTTGGTCACCTAATATTTAGGATGATATATTTTTAATGAATTACTAATTATTGACAAGTAGTGATTAACGTTAAATGATCAGTACACTTTTCTACAACCTTGAACTATAACATTCCTGTTGCAATGGATAACGATTAAATCGACATTTTTTTTCTTTTTCAAATACAAAATCTTTACTTTTACAGTACAGATGCAGCCAGATCTGTACGAATAAAAAACGTAAGACCTACCTCTTACAAATAATTGATATATTTATACTAAGTCTGAAACATCTTTAGGATCTTACTTAGCAGCTGCATATGTAATAATTTGCAACTTTTATCTGAAGCTGCCCTAATCGATGGCTACTGTAAAAGATTATATATATAAAAAAATAGGACTTACATTGTATCCGTCAAAAGCCCAAGTATTTTCATCGCTGCCTAACATACTACCAGGCATGCAGTCAGCCTTCGCCCATCCAACACGCATCGGACCAGCAGTTAGTACTTCAAATTCAAAGTACCATTTGCCACTATTGACAGCATAGTGCTTCTCCACTCTGTACGTCCTGAAGTAAAGTTGACGTAATCGGCTAGCTTCAAGAAGCAGTGCTAAAAAATAATTGTTGTTGTAATACTTGTAATAAACTGTTGTCTATTTACTTGATTTACCTTCGTGCTGTTCTCCAGTAGGTGGATCCAACATGTATCCATAAACCAATAAAGTTCTTACAGTCTCACTAGCAGTATCTCTATTAGCTTTCTTGATAGCTTCATCCACTTTTGGATAAGGTACCAAATGTGGACTTCTTCTCATTGCTGAGTCCTCATTCAGTCCATAAGTCCAGCCCTGACTTATTCGCTCTTTAGCCCATAAATTATGGGTGTTCTCGGCAAGTTGATCTACGAGCTCCTCCATTTTTGGTGACAATGTAATCGCACCAAGATCAAGAGGTGCTGGTTTATATCCACTACTTTGCAGAAAGGGTTCATTTGGCAAGCGTAAAGTTTTTATACGTGATGGTGGTTTATCCATAGTAATATAGTAACCCAGAGCCAAAATGGTTTTCAACGTTTGTACAGCCAATTGAGTATCGTAACGTTTTTCTGCAGCTGGAAGTTTTTCAAACTGCACGATACATGGATGAATCTTTCTAAGATCATCTCTTTGTTCTCCAAATATCCAACCAGCTTCGATCTTATTCATCGCCCACATTTCATGAATATTCTCAGCTAATTTATCTCTTATCTGTTCTATATAAGCTGGTAAATTGATCATCGACGTGTCAACAGGTGCTGGTACGAATGCCGTGTCATCTTCAACCAGCCACGGTCCAGCAAGAACAACTTTGTTCATATTTCCAAAATAGAAACACGGATCCAACGAAAGAACTTGTTGAGGCAAGAGACTTTCGACTAATGGCGAAAATTCATCAGGTGGTTCATATTTCAATCTACCATGATCACCACCGAGTAAAAATCTACACGATAATTTGGAGGAGCAACTGATTGCAGGGAAGAACATGCCGTCCAGATTAAAATTACGGAAGGATCCTTTTATGTGTATTCCATTAAAGGCGAACGTTATTATCGGTACTGTTAGATCAAGTGCGCAACCAATTACGTCGCCCTTTCTAATAAATGGTTCAGTAGCGTTTGAGACCACTTCAGTTTTCCTTCCACCAGTCCAAAGATTCGCGCCGTCAAAACCGAACGAATATAAATCATCGCCGACACCATTACCGCCCCATTTTTCACCACCTCCGGGATACGGCATATACCTTTGAAAAAATTCATCCGCATAATAAAGTAATTTCCGTATCTTTCCATCTTTCTTATACTTATTGATTGCTTACCCAGTTGTGTTTGCCCAACCGATCCTAAGATGGGGCATCATGTGCGTTGTTTGCTCAATATGATCTACTGTCACTTCGAAATACCATTTTTGATAGAGGGCGGAACCTTCTACCCTTCCGACAAATATATTGGGACGTATACTCGCCACGTGATCAACTAACTGAGTTTGCAGTAATAAATTTTTGCCCGGAAGTAGAAAATCGCAAATATTGTTCTGTGAGGAGCGAACCGCTACCCCGTTACCCACACAGAGAGAACATAATACGTCTAATACTTTAGGATCTCTTCCATGTTTTTCCAGGAGAGATATGATAACTTTGATGTGCTCGTCCTGAAATTGATAAACGTGACAATTATGTATGTTCATTTATGACATATGTTCAGCCACGATTATAAAAAAATAATTATACTATTATCGATTACCCTCATCATGTTCAAGGCCTCTGGTGAATCGATAAGAACGCAATGAAGTACGTCCAGCATCCCTGTGCCTTCGCTGGAGGCTTGAGATCCCAATCGGCTGAACAACCAATTAAGACGATTGCTATTGGCAAATTGAGCACAGTTGGTATGATTTCCTTTGATGATGGCTGCCAAAAGTTGATAGAGATAACCAGATATTTGATCCCAAGATTGACCACTCTCGTCTCCAGAAAGTGCCACCAGAAAACCTTGCGAAGTGATCACATTGATCTTGTCAATGGCTTCCAGAATGAGATTTAGGATGCCTTCTTCTTGAAAGAGGTCCTGACGATTACGCAATGCACGAAATCTGTTCTGCTTTTCTTCGTGTTCTGATATAGAAAAAATAAAATGTTTGATACCATATTTGATATGTTATATGCAAGATGCTGAGATCAGGTATAAATTTACCCATATCGTCTTCCGGTTGTGCAAAGTAGTTAATCAAATCTTCTAAGCACATAACCATTTCGTTCAAATTTACGTTCTGAAAGAACATGGATGCTCTTCTATCAAGCTGCAGGGTTTCTAGGCCTCTAAAACATTTTTGTTTGCATTAACAAGGCGTACTCAAATAATTTGTCATTTCAATTTTCATGAAATATATATTTTGTTTGTATTTCATTACGGCGCGATACTCACGTGATAAACTGAGTAAATAAACTACTGCATTTTCTGATAACGCGAGCAGTACGCGATTCCTCTTCTTGCGACCGTGAGAAGTCGAGACCATCATCCATCTTTCCTTCTTCGTGCAAGACAGCTTGTTTTTCTTCGACTTTTCCCACGCCTTTTTTCTTCGTCTCGTATGACTAAAAGTAAAAATCTTAAAATTAGTTTCTTTAATGATAAAAATACAAGACCTCATTATAATATTAATTACCTTGTAAGACACCCAGAGACACGTCGTAGCATGCTGCATTATTACTGTGGAATCACCATATTTAATGATGGGTAAACCGATTACTTCTAAATCTTTATCTTCAAGAATAGTCTTTTGATCATCCTTCTCTTGCCGAAGCCAGAATGTTGAGGTTTCAATAGTTGCGTCATTCCTTAAAACAAAATATCACATACTTAAAAATTCTATGTAAAGTCTTATCTCGACTTTATCAATACCCTTAAAATAATAATTACATACCTATCTACTAAATATAATTCATTATTCTCATTCACACCAAGATAACGACCAGTAGTAAGATGCCTGATTCGCATAGGATGTAACCAATTAATAAAACCGCCAGCCCATTTTGTCCTGGCAAGTTCCAGCCTCCATAATGATCTAGCTTGACTCATTACACTACCACCTTCATAGATTACAATACTGCATTGTCAAAATAAACAAAGTTAATAATCAAACCCTTTAAATTATTCATCGAATGGTCGTTTAATATGATAACTTCAGTGTATACTTTTGTCCTGCAGATGTATTCCAAGTCGATGGTATAGTGAGACATTCGTCTCCTCCATGAAAAAATCTCAACACATCACCACCGAATACATAACCGACATATTTCATCCTACTTATTCCAGTACCGTACGGTTGGACGGACCAATGAGTCACGTGAAAAGAAGCATTTACCACTGACAAGTCATTTTCTTTTGTAGTGTGCTGAAAGAAACGAATATGAAAGATTATACAGTGAAATTTCAATTGATATGATAGAATTATATTATACTTACGTAGAATAAAACACATACTCACCAAGTATCGTTCGGTAGCGACAGACACCAAAATTAAATCATCACCTACTCGCACTTTTTCACCTTCTGATCTTTGCTTCGATGCCGGATGCACTGTCCACCAACAAGCCTCTCCTACAGAAAGAATTATTTAAAGTTATATACAATTGACAGCTTATATGGATATGGTTCCATAATAGTTTACCTTGAGAGTGCTCTTGTAGACCAACGTCAAAAGCAAGTTTGTCGTTCGATGAAAGCGTCGATAAGCACGCCAGGTACTAGGTGAATACGGATGAGATATGGATCTTGTTTAGAGAAATTAATCAGAGCTAAATGGAATATAATTCCAACTTACCATGTCGCTATTTTGATGTCTAAGTAGAATTGCATTGCCGTAAAGCAATGTTCTGTGCCCAGATCCTGTACCCTTGCCCTAAAAGTATAGTATGATGATATGAAGCATATTCTTTTATACTCTTTTTAGTACATAGAATTTGGTGTGAGGAAATAATCAATATTGAAAAGAAGTGACAAATAGGATAATCAATTATTTCCAAAAGTTCAAAGTAATTGTATATCGATGGATAATCATTTTCATGAAGTAGAAAACGGTAGAAAGTCAAAAAGTAGAAGTAGGCTTTATGAGGGAAGATTTATTTAAAAAAGAAATAGTGTTTCAAATGATACTAATTTTTTATTTTTTGACATATTATATCCAAACAATGTTACTCATAAGTGTTTGGATGATACGTCATTTTTCGGAGACTGTCATTTTAATGAAGTAGATATTCTAAACCGATTAGTTTACCAATAAGAGAAGGCCATAATAGCGTATTGTTATAGATACGTTACAAATAGCGTTAAAGTACACAATATTAGTTTCCATTCAGACCACAAATCAAAATTTTACGAAATATATTTTTAGAAATGAAATAAGGCGGATCTATAGAAATTCTTAGAAGCTTTAAGAAATCTTCTATTTATCTAAGGACCCGTGTCGTAACAACCGTCATACTTCTCACATTTCTAGGATCTGCCTACACGTAATTCGATAAAAGAGAATCAACCGGCGCAAATGCTGATGGAAAGAGTGCTTTAAAATTCATCTAGAAAAAAAAGAATCACACGAATGGAACAGCCTAAATTTCAAATTAACAAAGAAAGCGGCCAAAAAAAGGATTACAGGAGGATCGCCGAAGCACAGAATCTAGGAGCAAACATAATATGAAAATATTCAAATTCTAAACACACAGCGATAAAAGAAACGGATGATTTTATCAATATTAAGAAATATTTTTAAAAAATGATATATATTACATTCCCATTACCGATTACAAATGATTTGATGTAAAGGTGGTTAATTTGAAAAAAAAAGCAAAACAATCCTTGTGAATAAAGTGAGATAAGTGAAGAAATCATAAATGACTATAAATAATAATGAAATCCGAATCGATACTTTTGAAAAAATACTTACTAAAGGGTCTTGCTGCTGCAAATAAAAAATACAGAGAAAAGTCAATTTTTATGCTGACTATGTCGAATCCCTCGTCTTACAAAGCGCTGTCAGATCGTACAAAATTCGTTTGCGGAATGACGTCTAACAGATTTCGAGCGAAGTGCGCACTGAACAGCATTAATTTATACGCGGAGATAGAGGAAAGCAGTGATCTGACATCAATGTATTGCGGATTGTGGTACGTCATGCGATATACTCGACAGGTAGGAGATGCGGAAGTAATCAGAAAATATTTCTCAATTAAGTCTATACAGTTGGCTATTAATACAGCAATCGTGTGCATTTTATAGGGAAATAAGGTTTTTCAACTGATTTTGAGCGACAGTACACGCACAATTGTACGCATAATAATTTCATATTTTCTGATTCCATCGACGGGTTTAGTTAATTACAAATGGAAGGCTTTGGAGCTTGGGCATTTAAGGTCTACGGATATAACAAAAAGACAATATCGTGTGCGCTGCATATGACAACACAAAGTACAACATTTTATGGCCCACTCCTATACTATTAATTTTTTCAAGTACAGTACCCACTGCATACTGATCTTTTTAAACGCGCAATAAAAGCTTCTCAAGCTTTGTATACAAGAGTTTTCATTTTTTTTGGTCCGTTATTCTGGAATACGTTACCGTCTCAGAACCAGCAGCAGTGACCAATTCCTGCAAGGCTCTAACGGAAAGAGCTTGCTCTATTACGAACACGCACTGTGACAGGTCAGGAGGAATGTTCTGTAAAAGAAATAAATAAGTAAATTAACAAATTATCAATCTAAATTAAATTCATATCGCTTAATATAGCTTATGCATATAATTCTTGATTACCTTATCGGCAATATTTTCGAGGAAACAGTGCCGGTTTCCGAAACCCTCAGCAGCCAAACAAACCCTCTCCCCTGTTGCTGTGCAAGACAGACACACCATGTCCTCCTGTAAATTTAAAAAATTTCTTATTTTTCATATTTCACGTAATTTCAATACTCTGAAAAATGCATCGGAAACCAATGTAGGCGCCGATTACAACTTCAGAACAGCTACCAGTAATGAGCTTTGCGAAACAGTAAAATATGATCTGGGCCAAATGGCAAAAGTTGCGTCGTGTGCCAAAACCAATTTGGCTGGCCTTAAGAATGTGCTGGGCTCACAGATGCAAACCGAGTCAGGAAATAAGCATCTCACCTCAAGATTCACTTACTATTCTTTCAAAAATTATCTTCGAGCTATATAATCATATATTCCTTAAATCGGTCAATTACTAAAAATTTCTAAAACAAACTAGAATCTCCTTATAGAAGCAAGACCGTTTTGTGTATTTCTCACAATTATTATTGTGCATACGATAGAAAGGAATAATGAATGTATATAGCAATTACATGCCTAACAATATACACAGTGCAATATACAGTAACAAGATGCGAAAGTGACGATTAACGTAATACCTGATGCAGGAATTAAATTCTGCACGACATGCAAGCCGCAATGCTGTCTGGATATGTACGCATTTCTTACAAATTCCGAAAGTGCATTAATTGTCAAACTACAAAATATTCCATAGCCCGGTGAAAATATAACTTCCATTAAATTATTCCACAAATTCATAGTCATTTAATGTCCAGCGGTAAGAATAAATAAAATAGTAATGGAATAAATCTATCACAATATCCCGAACAATCAGTCAGTGGTAGGTGGCCTTGCGATCGAAGCAAGGACGTTCAGTGCTTTAAGTCAAGGATGCAGCCCTATATCTAACAATAAAATTATTCCGAACAATCATATACCTAGAATACGTAAAGGATCGTAAATCATGCGAATACTGTATTCTACGGATATATATATTTTATAAGTTGCCAAAGCAGCACGATGACACGTTCAAAGATAGGCCAAGGATTTACGAGGAAAACAAGGTCTCGTTTATCTTCACGCGAATAAAAAAATTTTGCCTTTATCTTTTTAACAAAAATTCTACTTTCTATTTTCAAATTGCTACTCAAGTCTAATCATTTTCTGATTCTCATCTGTCATTAAAATCGCTTTTTTATATATTAACGTCAACTGTCGTCGACAGGATATGACCTTCCAAGATGATTTCCGTTATGTAGTTTTCTGGAGCATTATGACAGTATACCTAATTATTACGATGGAACAACACCATCCTAATTATACCCTTGACATATCCGTCGACGCACCCTTGTTTGTTCGATGTTTCAAGGGGTTTCTTTCATATATGACGAAGGCCATATCTTAGAAAAATATGCCATATCGATTTCTTTCTTGGATGAGTTAAAGGTTTCTCCTATCTTTTTTCTCTTTGGCTATCACTTTTTGCTTTGGGGTGCGCGATAAAATTTTCTTACTAAAAGGGACGCTTGGGGTTGGCTTTCGTTATATTTTTAACTGGATGCTTATACACGTGCTATCTGTATGATAATCGGGTATGATACTTTATATGTATTTTGAAATAATGGAAAAAGTTAGTCTAATCTATAGTAACAGAAATAGGTTTTCATAAAATTATATAAATATTCGTGTCTCATGTGTAGTAGATAGCCCTAATTCACGATTACGCATTGCGTGATACGTCTTATCATGCTGACCAACCCACTTTTCCACTTACGATATAAGCGAGTTTTTATTAATTTTCACTATAAATTTTCGAAACAATACACGTATATGCAATTCATCCATTTTTCCCCTTGTTTACAGAAAATGCTAATAGCGGCCTACGCTGTACAAAGTTACAGCCATGAATATATAATTGAATTAAACATCGACATTTTAAGACTTTAATTTATATGTTAGTATAAATATTCTACTGCCTATATTTTATAGTAGAATCGTTTTGACTTTTTTTTTAACTAATAAGGGTTTTATGTCAAGTTTACTAAATTTACATTACACGTTTATGGTTATAGTATTGTAATGTAATAGTCAAATAGCCACTAAAAACTAATTAAACTTGATGTCCATGAGAAATTACCTAATCAAATCCCAAAGGTGATAAGGGTGAAAATGATCGTTACAACTTTCTTTAGTTTCCTTCCGTTCCTTCGTCAATATCAGTCTTGCAAGTAATTTAAAATACTATGCAAGCATTGAGGAAGTTTATGGAAAAATACGGGATTTCGCAAAAATGAAAAATTCTGTATGAAAATGCTTCAATTAACAAGAAAATCAATTCTCCCTGTTTATTCCACATTACAGAAGATTGGGAATCCCATTTTACCATGTAAAAAGTTATCAAGCGACGTGTTGAATATTATGTATGAGAAAAAGTTTCGAAAGTCAAAATCAAGGATAACCATCTATACATATATTTTCTTTTATCAATGGCAGAACAAAATTATAAAAAGATCTTCAGTTGTTCGGAATTTGGTTAAATCGTCTCGTTGACGTTTTATTGGAGAAAACGTAAAATTATCAAGTAAACTGTTCAATAATAAACGAGAAATAATGGATGAGCATATGGATAAAATGGAAGAGTCACGGTAATTATTTTATTTTTATAACCTGTTCTACAATATCTCCCATGTATATTTTACAATTTCTCAATATTAATATAACACCAAATTGTACTGGATTGCATGATATTTAGGTACAATATATTACAGCAATGAGACCAATTTACGAGATGAGGAGTCACGGCAACTGGATCGGCTGCAGCAAAATTTAGAGCCAGTACTTGGCTTTTGCTTTCCAAGCAGTACAAAAAAGAGTGAACCGCAAAGTTCCAAGTCCACATGCAAGTCTAGGAAGTCTGATAAATCTGGAAAGCGTCATAAAACTCCAATATCGCGTAATCCTTTCTTCATTTTCTACCTGACCATGTATTACAAGGATCCCAGTAAATCTGTCACCGAGGTAGCAAAGGCTGCAGGGAAAATATGGTGCAGGATGTCAGAGAAAGAGAAAGAGAAATACATTAAAATGGCGCGGGAAGAAAGAAAGAGGCGGCAAAAAAAATCGAAAAAAATATGTTGAATACAAAGAGTGTCTAAGAATGGCTCTGATGATAAAAAAAAAGAAAGAACAATAGTTCACCTACAACGACTCCATTACGTATTTGATTAATATCTCAATATGAAATTAATTTTGGCCACGAAGTTATTCGCATGATCACTTCTTTGGAACGAATTACAATGTTAAAAATTTCCAGCATTTATAAGACTATTATAAATGTACTTCAGTGCACTGTAATCTATTGTACTTTGAGAATGAAAAACCATAAGGATAATAGATACAGAAAATGATGTTCGGACCAACCCATTTAGAACAAAGCGGATGCTGGGGCAATTGTTGCTTGTGTTAAAAATAACCTGACGTTGAGCTACGTTTTACACCTGTGCTACGTTAATATCGAGTACCTAAAAGTTTAACCTGTAACCTTACTCCTTTTAGTCCTTGCAATTGATAGCGATAACATTCGTAACGCGTTTGCTTCCTTGAAACAACTGTATCACATCGGTATAAAAAATCGAAAGCAGAATAACATTACAGTTTAGATTCTAAGTTTCCAAGCCGAGCGAGAAAATTTCTCTTGTAAGTTCTTCAGCTGCTTTATTAGCTTGTATAGCTGCTCGCTCATTTGTATTGTCTCGTCTCGTTAGTCAGGGCTGAGAAAGGCAGGGAGCTTAATTTATCTTCCTCTGAATTCAACGGGAGATAGTTCGAGAAATCGATGGCGCACGTTGAAGGCATAAAATCCGGGAAGGTTCGCTTCTATTATGTATTTTTTATACTGAGAAATCGATACCGCGTGCAACGTTTTAAATGAACAATTACTTTATACAATAACAATGGAATCGCGAGACCACCTAAAGCGCTCCCATTAAGACCGGAACTTCTACCACGAGGTATCTAACGAAATTGAAAGCCCCGCACTATTCCACTGACTGCGATTGCCCGATCAACTTCTATGTGAAAAAACGAGGTCAAGGTCATTGAGTATATAAGCTTTAAGGCCTTTCTACGATGCAATGGATCCCCTTTTTCTTGTTCTTATACGTAAAAACTCTACTAGTAACCCACTTATTGATTTTGTTCTTTTGAATTGCTCGGCTTTAAGTCGCGGTCCTACGTACATACATGCATTGAACAGTAATAAAGCTCTCTTGGAGTGGTGTCAGAGTTTGCAAGTAACAATTTCCTACGCTTCATAAACGTTACAATGGATTCTCGAAGATCTTGAGCACTGACAAGTATTTATGTAAGCGTACGCGGTGATGTTTATTTAGAAGCATTCGAAGAGACATGAAATACGGTTTGAACGAGTTCTCTTTTTAACGTCGTGCTCAAATTACTTCAAACATTCATTGAACATGGATATTTCAATGTACAAACGGACCAAACAGTCCAAAGCGGTTTGGGATCGTTAACGTTTATGATTTAGCATAGCACATTTAGCATTGGCACAGTGTGCGTGCTCAGATTAGGGTTAGCAATGCAGTAGTATTTTGAAATCAACTCATCTTTTTATATAAAAGTGAGACTCACCGTACGGAGGAATGATACGTCATCCTGCTCGGAACCACCCTCGCTGTCCGCCATCCTTCCGTCACGCTTTCACGCACCTCTCCAATCAAACGGGATGGAATCACGTAAAGCCACGTTTCAGCATGTTTCGTCGCGTTTACAATTTAACGCGACCTACCCCGTCGACCCTTAATCACTGACTGGCCGAAGGGTGCACGCAGCGAGTTGACGCGCGCACGCGCTAACCTCTAATCAAATTTCTCACACTCGAATTTGACTCCTCTACCGGCTGTTACTGCCGGTTACTAAATCTGTTTTATATGAGAAAGTTTTGCGTTATTTTTGCGAATTGTTTCATTTGTTGAGGTTTCAGTAGAATTATAGAAGTACTATGAATTGACGTATTCCGCTGCAGTTAGGATATATGACGTGTGGAACAGTAATCGAATGCAGTCGGTATTGTCGGAAGGGTGTTTTTTCTGCTGTACCTTTCGCGATTCATTGGTTGGGAAAGAATGATTGTTATTTAATGCGAAATACAAAATGCAGAGTGCATGCATATGTACTACTATAACTTGAATCTATTTCCGGTTGGATGATAGATGGATACACTGAAGATACCAAAATATCCTTAAATATGCACTTCGTTCTACCTTGAAATAGTCAATTATATGAATGGAAAGTTAAATCTGATATGTACTCTATTTGTGCAGAATTATATTATTAAAATATAATTATTTCTCATTAAATATAAAAGTCTAATGCACCGGACACGTGTCAAGGCAAACTAATATTGATTTGAAAAATAGAAATAATGTCATATATCAACAAAAATTAATTTAGAATCAAATAATTGGGTTTCACGACGTCAAAACTCATCAAAAGAAAATTGAATATTTATAATTCAACAATACACGTGGTAATTAAATATGATTTCAATTTCAAGTAATATGCTAATAACAATACAAATAAATTACTTAAGAATTGCAATGAATTCTACATGGGTAGTTCTATATTCTGAAAGATTTGAACTAAAATTTGAATATTTGAGAAAATTATGCAAAACTCAATACACTTTATACCGCAATGCGAGCTACGAGACACAACTATAGCAGTTCGCACCGCATTACGCCTACATAAAACGTTTCGTAACACATGTTAGCGCACTGTATAAAGGTGAAAATGAGGAAAAATACGAAAAGAAAAAGAGAAATAGTAAAAATGCACCTCCGTTGTATACCACTTCCCGTACAGCACACGCGATCGGAAAACGACACGATTCGTTTGAATTTTTATTTCTTAAATTCGTTCGGTAAGTCGTATCGAAGAATTCAGTAGGACGGCAAATTCTTCCGAGCCGAAATAGCCCCGACTGAAAATTCTATCGAAGCTAGAAGAGCTCTGGCACTCCTAACTGAACGGAACAGACCGTGGCTCTTGGCTATTTTTGGTTTCGAGCCGTCTGTCTGCTCGACAAAAACGAAAACGAAAAGCTCCGCATGTCGTACGACCAACGACACACAAGAATCATTCTTGTCCCTGAATGCATTTGAAAATAATATACAGCTATGGCTGACATCTATAGTTTAAAAAGAAAGAGTGATCTCCTGGATTGTTTTACAAATGGCAGTCTGTATTTATTGTGTGTTTGTGTGCAATTTCTATAGACGCTCTGCTAATGATGTTTGTCGGTAATTCACTGAAGGTACGGGAAACGTAATTAATAGCCGGGAACAAATTGGTTATAAATAGAAAAGAAATTTTCTTAGATTTTTGAAAATATTCATGCTGTTGGATCGTTTTAGTCTTTGAACTTTGTGGCAACTTTTGGAGTACTCTAAGATTTATATTGTAGACTTATCCTCTGAACTAAACGTTTAATCGTGGTATTTTTGAAAAAGTGAAATCATTATTATTACTCCAACTTATGCGTCAAGCTGCTAACCTATTTTCAGACATACCAGGTAACATTTATATTGTACGTGATGCTCAAAGATATGTTTACTGAATATATGTATCTATTCTCTGTGACAAAAGGTAGAACTATAAAATATATAACTATGAAACTGTTGAAAATATATAATTATTGTTTTGCAGATATGAATTTTTTACGAAAATTTTTAAATATACAAATATATTGGACCTACATTACGAAATGATTGTACGAGCACTCTGGGTAGCCTGATAATTTTAAACAAGAATTGAGAATTCTAAATATCTACTGTTGGTAAGATACTTCTTTATCGTTTGGCACATATGATTCACAGGTCCCCAATAAGCCAAATCTACTAGTCAGTGTTGTCCACCGTTGAACTCGTAGCAACGGAAATGAAATACATGTAATTGCTATAGTTTTAGTAAAGTAATCATCATAGAATTATGTCTGGAAAAGTACGAACGAAGCAAGAAAGAAGTGGTGGTAAGAAAAATTATAGATTATATTTTGATTACTCCATTCCAATTAGACAGTTTCGTTTAGAGGTTATGTTTATAGTACATATGATTTTTTATTTCGGAATTGAATACAATACCTATTTCTATACGTGTAACTAATTTCATTATAGCTTATTAAGTAAACAATCTCTGAGTACATATAAATTTACAGACTTTTCTATGCCTTGTTTTTATTGTTCTAATTGACTATTATAATACGAGATTAATTTAAATAATTGAAAATTAATGCCTTTTTTGTAGAAGTGATTGCATATAGCGAAGTTGCAGTTCGCAATAATGCGGCAGTCGTGGAATATTGTAGGATATCCATGGCAGCGTTATCTGGTGGTACAGCTGGTCTGTTAGGTTTAACAGGGTTGTACGGATTCGGTTTCTACATATTTGCTGTAATTGGTTTATGGGTTAGTCAAAAAGATGGTATTTAGACATATTTGCGTGATACTTGTATTACCTCTATTACAAGACAATTTATATTTTAGGCAATGTTGCTTATGAAAGCTGGTGGTCAATGGAAAAAATACTTTATTAGCAGACGCAGCCTCTTGACAAATGGGTTTTTTGGAGGTCTATTTGTATCCTTTACAAAACAAGTGCAATATTTCACATGACAAAACTATCTCTATTTTTCCTTAACTAGTGTTATGTATAATACTGTTTCAGACATACGTATTATTTTGGACGTATCCTTTTTGATAAATGTATGATATTCAGTTTCATTAATGAATCGCAGCATTTTTTTATCTTAATTAATATTCAAATTCATAAGAAAATGTTTTCCTTAACATTGGAAACAGATTCCTCTATGGTATGGTGCACGTTTATTAAAACAAAATCATCCACGGACTTAGGCATTCTACAATTCTATTTATAATGAATCAAGAAAATATTACGTTTGTATTTATATGAGCAATAGTTGTTATCACACAATGAATAAAATAACACATGTAAGATTTACAATATCAATCGTATTCATAATTTACCAAGTAAAACTTGTTTTGAATAGTTTTATTGGCTCACTGTTCTTTAAAATAATACACGAACCAACAATTAATCTAGTTTATATGTTTATTTGTCAAATAACATACATTAAATAAATACTATAGTAGATCATTAAAATATTAGCATAAATAAAGTATTATAAAAATCAACAGTTTATCTGTCAAGGGACTGTCTAACGCGGTGGAAAAATTAATAAACACACTTGATTTCATTAATTGTGTGCCTTTGGAATTTAACAAAGGTTGCTCTTGTTATTTGTTATAAAAACTTGATTTTACTTAATGATGTCTATAATGTAAGTGTGCGCCAGACTGGAGGGGGACTCGTACACACTACTATTTTATAGATAATTTTAAAAAATTGAAATTACTGAATCTTTTGTCGGAAAAATAGTAGATATTTTATATTTTCTTACAAATCTTTTAACACTCTCATTCCTCTTTTTTGTAGCAAGGTTAAAACTGTTGTCCATACATAAAAGCTACTGTGGGTTTTCATTTTGTACTTAGCATGCTCGTTCATCATTATTGTATATTACAAAATGGGTTTCTTGATTCCCTCAAATTGTTCGACAGATTCAGTAAACATGATACAAGTTATACATATGATGGTGTTATAAAATTTCTTTCACCTTGTTTAACGCAAAAGCTCAAAGCACAACATACAATCCGCCCTAAATAATCGTTCTTACGGCAATACATGATCAAATATAACTTCCGTGTAAATCGTAAATTTAAGGAACATCATGATTGTACATTGTGTTTCTCAGTATCTTTCAATTTTGTTCATTTTTTCTTAAGCTGGTGTCACACGATTTCACATGACAAGTGCTTATATTTAAATTTTAGTGTCTGAACATTGAACCGGAAGTGCGCGTACTGCTTGACACTCAGAAATATCTTCAGGTGTTGTATCTGCTTCCAATGCTTCCAGCTTCTTTACTTCATCCATTTTGTCCAATTCGGCTTTACTTAGGTGATAAACGATCCCCGCCCCATATCCATCACCCAGTACATTGATCGAGGTTCTGACCCGGTCCCTTCAAACACAATACATCGTTTCAAATCCAGAAGTTCTTTAGAAAAATCGACACAGAGCAAAAGCTTTGCAGGTACGCAAGAAACAATAGAACACTTACAATAACCAGTCAACTGCAAATAGCAAAGATACGTCACTGGTTGGAAGTCCCAATGCAGTTAATACCAATAGCATTGTTATTAAAGCTGCACTAGGAATACTGGCAGCACCCACGCTTGCCAACGTAGCTGTAAGACTAAAATAATTGAGAGCTTTTAATACTTTTGTATCTGCGATTCATCGAGACAATTACTGTATCAATTATAATGGCAAACCTGACTGTTATGACTTGACCAAATCCTAAAGAAATGCCATTCATTTGAGCAATAAAAATTGCGGCCACAGCTTCGTAAAGAGCAGTGCCGTCCATATTAACGGTTGCACCAACAGAAACTACGAATCGCGTAACTCGAGGATCAATTTTGTTGTTCTCTTCAAGACAACGGAAAGTAATTGGTAATGTTACTGCACTAAAAAAAATGTGAAGATAGATTATTGATGATTCTTAAGAAACTCATAAGATTAGCGAAATATAAAAATTACCTGGATGCTGTACCCAAAGCCGTGACCCAAGCTTGCATCATACCCTTGAAAAAAACTGCTGGATTCTTTCTGGTTATAATCCAATATATTAATGGTAACGTAATGATAGCATGAATTAAAAGGGCCACCATTACGGTCACCATGTAAAGTCCCAGCATTTGAGCCGTCGCTGCTAAATTGTTAATTGACATGATTTTTCCCGCAATTAGACACATGATTCCAAAGGGAGAGTACCTATATTACAAATGTACCTTATTGGCATAAATATTCAATAATCCGTAGAATGCAATTAAATATTCAAAATTTACTTTATGTTGTTCAAAGCGACGATAAAATTAAAAAAAATATAATTAATATGCTATCAAATGAAACTAACCACATTACCACAAGGCTAACGAGTTTCATAATAATTTCATTCAATATCACAAAGAAGTCAATCATTAATTTTCCTCTGGGCCCAATTTGTCCTGCGAGAAGACCAAAGGTGATACAGAACATAATCATCCCCATAACATTGGTCCCGTCTCTGTAAACTAACGTTGGCTCCAGTACATAAGCACTGTGATTCGTGTTCTTTCCAAAAACCACGACCTCCTTTTTCGTGTAAGTTGTTTGAACTTGTTGAAAGCATGCCTGGACCAAGTTTTCCGGTACCATATTTCTAAAATATAAAATAAAGATATAACTCAGCCAATGTTCTCCTCCTAATATAATGTAATATACAAGAAGTCTATAGTGTACCTGATTATATCAAGAATGGCATCAAGAGTAGATACTCTAGTGTCATTACTAAATGATGCTGATACAGTAGATTTAATTTGTGGATTGCCTGGATGAATGATCAATACTATAGCAATGCCAACAATGGCGGCCAGGATGGTCGTAACCATGTAATACGTTAAAGCTCTGATGCCTATCTTTCCTGAACTCTTAGCATCCAGCTGGGCCATTCCTAAGAAGAAAACCGCATTCTATATATATCGTCCACTGAATCGAATATCCAATTAGCACATATCATACGCGAAGAATTTAAATGATTTTGTCAATTAAAACCCCATTATCAGGTTAATCTGAAATATGATGACATAATTTCAAGATGGTTCCTTCTTCGCCTCATTAAGTCAGGAATCTTTAAAGATCGCCTAGTCGACTCTTGAACGGACAATTACGCACAAACTGTGTACATAATGTTATTGAGCATCCTCTTTATCTCCGTCATCAATTCGGTAGGCAAACATATTATGTTTAATTACCAGCAATCAGCGACGAGATGATGAGTGGCAGGATAAACATTTTTAGTAGACGCATAAGGATCTCTCCAGGGAAGCTGAGTAGCATTATGGTCTCTGGTGAGAAATTAGCTAATCGTCCTAAAAATCCAAGACCCATGCCCACTAGTACACCAGCGATGGTGAGAACCAGTAACATGTTTGTACTCATCCAATTCACGACCTATTAATTAAAATGTGAATAATTAATCATTAGGAATCGTTATCATATGCCAGATCGCATTGAGTGATAGGTAATATCTTTGTATTATTGTACGAACCGCCTGCAACCTGTCCAATTCATGGCGAGATTCAGTCTCCACTTCGTCTTCGGACGTCATCTTCTCAATGTCTTCCGTACCGGACCTAAAACGGTTTCCTTATCAAAAGAAGTTCTTCGTACAATTAATTGGTATAGTTCTTTACGTATGGCCCTCCTTTCCATCCGTTGCACTCCCTCTGAGAACTGCTACGGCGCCCGATAATCTTTTTCCTAATGACATCGTGAACTCAGGTGATGACCTCTTCAGGAGTTCTTGAAGAGCCTTCCTCTGGGGACGAGGAACAGCTGAGAACTTTCGGGCTCGATCATCCCGCGGACGGCAATACTATTTTTCTGGCATATCCTTTAAAAAGTATACTGTCTATCAATTTTTTGGAGTTGATTGGAGTTTGAAAAAATATGGAAATATTCTTGTTCTTTTCTTAGACATCGATTATGACGAAAATCGAACTATATCTCATATAGCAATATCCCCACAACTCTAAGTAATCAGATGCCTTTTATAAACATGACTGAAATATATAAATCTGTTTGTGAGCTTTCAGAAATGTTCCTAAAACGTATCTCAATGCTTTGTGTTGTGTGGGTGGTGATTCAGCCTCTTTATAATGATGGATTTCTATTATAGATCGTCACTTTGAAACTTTTTTATACACGTATAATACTTTTAGCACATGGTTGCAATTTAAATTTCAACGAGATGCGTGTGTGCAAGATTAAAAAGATTAGAGATTTTGTGCAGCTTGGTATTAGAACGAAAATAAGGAATGAATAGATCATTTGACACAAGGCCTGGCCATTTATAGATCCTACGTAGATGCGCTGGCACACCCTTAATCAAATTCAAATTTACATTCTGTCTTATCAATACTTGCTCAAACCCAAATCCTTGCTCGAGAACACTTGAAGAAAATATTATGAAATGCACAAGCACGATATAACGTAGCACATAAATGATTAAAATCACCACAAATCCCTTACTTGAAAATTTGTAAGATTTACAAAAATAAAAATCGAACTAACAAAAACATCCTGACTAGCGTATAAAGAGAAGACAAATAAAATAAATAAATAATACAGCCTCATTAAGTATCCCATATAAACCGAGCACTTAATAAATTCAGCATTCACCAGTAATCATTTCTAACCTCAAAGATCTTACCGATCTTAATCAGTTTTATACGCGCATAATCCACAGCAACTGCACGATCCTACTCCGTCTAACACTATTTCAAAAAAGCACTGTCAATCTCAAACACCTTTTCACGACAGTGCACGCGCAAGTGGCGGCCAGTCAGCGTATGATTGAATCTCCAGGCTGGTCTAGGTATCGCGTCGTTGGGATCTGCAATCAGGCAGATAATGTGCCCCATCCAGGAAGCTGATTAGAGTGCGAGCGGGTAGAGGGAACGCAAACGGGGAACAGGGAACAGAGGAGACCAGAGGAGACCAGAGGAGGGCACAGGAAGAGGGTACTCATCACGGTGGGTCGCACGGCATCGAGGGGAAGAATGTTACGCGATTAATCCGCAGACCCTCTCGATTCGTATACTCCGACTGTTACGAATCGGCAAACGATACCTATATATGCATACACGAAAGATAGCACCCATAAAGATTATGTAAATTATCCAGCAATTTCAATTTAGAGTGAAAATTAATTTTTACGTAGTCTTGAAAACTTTAAAAGGTTTCTTAAAGCACGTGCCCTGTGGCTGTCTGACAGGGAACTTTAGTCTCATGGGTTGCCAAAGGCTTCTAACTCTAATAATCTATTAAAGGAACTATTAAGACTAACTAGTTAATATCAGCTAAAGTGCCAGAGAGAAGAAGCGGAGAGCGTAAGAGCAAGAGAGACAGAGATAATATGAAAAGGACAAATGTTGCATCAGTGGGCGAGAAAAAGTCCTATGGCCGATGTAGCCTAGCCGAAAGCTGAACGGCCGTTATGCACACGAATATATGTAGGCGGCGGGAGACAAAAATATCTCGTGAATATGTTTCACGCGTGGGAATGCATTGCCATAAAATATTTAAAGAATGACTCTTGGCGTCATAATTTAATGATTGCTTATGTGATTTTAGTATTGTCATTTTATTTGACTGATTCGCATTTAATGACTATAATATCTACGATGCTTAATATCTGCACAGAGTCCATCGTAGACTTGGTCTATTATTAACGCCTCCTGACTCTCAAGTCGTCAAATTGACATAGTTGACTAAGCACGGTTTAAGCACTTTTTCAGGCATGATTTGTTGCAATTGAATGATTACCGTGCAAATTCAATTTCCTCGCAGATCCACGCGATAGGTACGCTCCGCGATCACCGTTTGACTTACTTAGGTGATTCAGAGTGCACCGACTATTTATAGCTAAGGAACATTTATCAATTTGACATAATGAATCGAGGAAAAATCTCGACGCGTAACATGCTGTACGATATCGCGTGGTTAAAGACACAGGGGCGTATGCTCGATGAAAATCCCTGTTTTTACGCCATATTGATTTTATTCACGTGATACGCAATAAATAACTGTTAAAAGTTTTCACGATACAGGAAATGACTGTGCAAGCACATTCTCGATGCATAATAGGATACGGCCATTTATAGGACCCCTTTGTATATCCGTTGGGAAGTAACCTAATTCCTCTGATAATCATTGCTATAAGTGACTATATGTAGACCTACGTATATTGAATTTATTATGTATATAAATATCGCGTAGACGTGCAGTTCAATTGAACCCCTACAAAGTAACGAATTGATGTAATATTCAGATACTATGGTATCTTTTACTAGTGCAAATTTTAATGCGTTATAAATACCGTTTAAATTTGTTTAAGTATTGGTTGCAAATAAGATTAGAGGAAACATCGTATTAGTGCATATATGTAAGTAACGTGTGTCTCGCGTATAGTTGAACCCTGTGTTATTGCAGCAGTTGACTCTATATATTTTTTTTTCTTTCTTGGTCGGTGAATAAAGTCACGAATTTCATGATCAGTCTTGCGATGATCATGGATCGTGGGTGGTTTCACAGATGGAGTAGGAGAGCATGATCTTTTGCAAACCATAGTACCAGAATCAACGGGTTCTGAATCATTGGCTTCCTTAGCTCGTTCAGTCAGTCTTTCCAGGGACACGAAGCTTGACGCTCACTTACCTTACTTAACTTGTATAAGAATTGTGAAGCAATACATTTTTTTTTCGTTTTGAGTAATTAGAAAAAGAAAATTTCGAAATTATTTCTGTTATCGGAATGTTATCATCATTTAGCAGTTGAGATCGTAATTTTGTATTTAGATGGAATTGTTTTGTTTTGAATGATTAATGATCATTATTTCATTTAATTCCAGTGTTTATTCTTTAATTTATCTTACTGGCATTTCAAATTCTTCATGATACCCTCTTTTATTGTTTGATTTGAATATTTAAATCAATTAAGATGAAGGTGCTTGTGTTTTTAATCGCGCTTCAAGCGGCTTACGCCAATCACAAGATTCCCTGGTGGAACATCAAGGCTGCTCAGGAACAAGGGTGAATATATAATTATATTCCGTAAAAATTTTTACTAAATATTTATTGAACATGACTTTTAGTAGTTGGGTATTAGATCAAATATTTATATTACAACGTTTCTGGGATATTTCATACTGATGAATTAATATATATTTAAACATTTCTTTTAACTTCAAAATTATTCTTGAGCCAAGCTTAAGGAATCTTTTCAGGACGTTATAAATAGAGTTTGGAGATATTCAAAATTAACGTTAACGAAAAGCTATGCGAAATAAATTGATGACAAGAAGCAAAGTGTATATCACATAATACGCGTGTCAGATTGTATCATTCAACGTGTAACTATCGTTAAAGTCCACATTGAGTTCCATATATACTTTGCCTTACGTGCGATCAACTGAATACTGATGATTGCTAAAATAATTTCATGATTACTTAATTATGTTGATTTTATCGATAAAATAAAAAAAAAAGATTTTGAAAATTTTCAAATACTCGAAATCCACGACTTTATATCAGTGATGAAATATTTACTCAAATCCCGTAGAATTTATCTTATTATAATCAACTTAAGAGAATCAAAAAATAAATAAGGTCAAGTGTAGGGCCTTTCCCTTATACAAGGTGATTCCTTCTATATATGGCAAAGACCTTAATATTAGCCAATTCACGATTGAAGATTAACCGTAGTTGCGAAATTACCAGTTTCTTACTTGACCCCATGTCTACGCGTACTTAATATTGCATATGTACGTGTATAATTAAGTGATTTCAAAATTGAAACGATTTTAATCAACACTGTTCTTAGCCACGTTGAAGACCGGTTATTTGGATTTAACCGTTCGTAATATAAAAATATATACATGGTTTATATACTATGTATTAATAGTTATAATATAGCCCACTTTTGTAACTGTATCCAGAATAGTATTTTGTATATTCTGATTACTATATTAACTCGAATGATAGTATAGTTTAACATAGTATATCTTAGTATAATCAACAGATAACATTGAGACACACTTTAAATGATTTAGCAGACACGTACGCAGATCTCATAAATCACGAGATCATTGCAAATTGAATCAATGCTTGTTGTGTAGAAAATGTGTCATCCGCCGACACAATTTTTTAGTTATGAAATTTATGCTGGTGACTCAGGCATCGCTTTTGATGGGTTCAATATCAACGTGCCTCCATCAAGATTCATTTGGATTCAAGAGATCAGGATCCCTTTATAGGGTCGAGTCATATTCATATACATGTGTTATCATTACATATAAAAAATTACAGTTCGAATTTTAAATTTAACAAATTTGTCCTCTAAATTATTTTTCGTTAAATAGCAAGTATTCAATCTGTGTTGTTGATCCATGTATGTACATAGATCAGGAAATTGTTTTAAAGAGGTTATGCTTGCTCTGTACGTGCAAGCTGGAAATGTATAGTAGGAAATGTTGAAGGTACAGGTTATGCGTTTACCGTGAATATACCTACATATTGATCATGTGCTTAAATGACTATTTAATGCGAATCTAACCAAATTTCTTTGGCAATAACATATGGGAAATTTGGTGAACAAAAATTCATGTATTACAACATTCGCATACCTCACAGTAAGTTCCATTCGATTGTAGACAGCTACGTCACCATTACAACGAATAACCATAGTGACAGTGTTAGGTTAGAAAACTTATTTGCATAGTGTTATAGTTGCACAATCGTCACCGGATCATTTCACCATTGTTAAGATTACCTTGCCCGGGGACAGATATTTATATGGACCAACTGTTTCGTATACGGCATTCCTGCATATGCACTGGCTCGAGGCTACTTTTAGCGCCGTATTTGAAATGGAGAAGAAAAAATTAAGAAAATGCGGATACTCTTGATATACCATTTACAATGGTATATTTGGAATTTATCCATTTAATTTTTTTTTGTTTTATTGCAGGCCGAATGTCTGTGTGGTTGAGGAAGTTCCTGGCACAAATCGAAAATATTATACTGAATGCAAGTACTGGAGACCTAGAGTAATTTGTGGGGAACAAGCGTATGTATTATTTTATAATTGTAATTTTTTATTTATTTTTTGTAATGAGGATTACATATTTATTCTTGGAATGCTCATACTCGTTAACTATTTTGAAAATTCAGATTGTGGATAAGGTTAAGTGATGAATTTGCTTCCGCATCTGTTCTTGATGATTTTATCGCAGTATTTCATGCAGGCTTTTTAATGTCGAGGATGTTAGTTATTCTTGGTATTGTGCTTCTAAATTAGTCACTGTGGTTTAATTGCACGATGCAAAGAGATTGCGACGAAAATAACTATGACTTAATGAACACGGTTATCACGCGAAAAAAGTTAGTCTAATTTGACAAATGAATTGGTAATTTCAATGAATCATATTTGTGTCACTGCTGTATGATTTTTACTTTTTTTATTCATTTTTTTCGGATAAGAACGTTATTTTAATGCCTTTATTTCATCGTAGGCTTATCAAATATGAATGTTGCGAAGGATTCCACATGGTCCCGGGCGAGTTGGGATGTACTGGAGGTAATTTTTGGTGGGCCTAGGGAGGGGGCACGGGTATAAAAATAATTAAACTAATACAGACTGACGTAGATTAATGAACTTTATGCTTGTTATGGATTAACTTTAGTTAAGCCGCTCCTAAATGTCGTTGAGACAGCACGAAACATCGGCGCCGCGAAGTTTGCCAACCTCTTGGAAAAGTCTGGCGTGGCTGAAGAGCTAGAACGTGGTCCTGCCATAACTCTCTTCGCGCCTAGCGACGAATCTTTTGATGTACGGTGAAGTTAAAGTTTCCATTGGACTGACTCCTACTAATTTCATCATTTTAGCAAAAATCGTGTTCAGCGACATGGAACTGTCTAATTTCAAAATATATTCTTCCCTTCGCAGGAATACGTGACACTCTATTTTATCAGACCGGAATCGCTGTACGAGAAAGGACGATATCGAAATTTGGTACTCAATCATATTTTGGAAAAGCGTCTTCCCTCCAGTCTATGGCGAGCGGATTTATTAGTGGATTCAAAATTGCCCGGGCATAAATTGCGAATCAACAAATATTCGAATGGGGTATATTATATGTGAATATATACTCCGACCTTTCCGTAAAATAATAATAATATTACCTCATGTATTATAGATCGAAACTGTAAATTGTGAAGATGTCATACGCAAAAATCAACTTGCAACCAATGGCGTGGTACATGTAATAGACGGTGTACTGGATCCGAATTTATTCCAGAACGAAGACCTAATGGAAATCGTAGAGAAAGATGGTAGATTCTCGGTACTAGCAGAAAGTTTGAAAAAAAGCGATTTGATTAAACGTATTCGCAATAGTGAAATACCCTATACAATTTTCGCACCGAGTGATGAAGCTTTTCAAAAAATACCCAGAACTAGGCTTAACAAGATTTTGGAAGATAAGGAGACACTGGAAGGTATCAGAGCTTGTTTATTCAGATTTTATTAATTGTAACTTTGATATACAGCACTGCTTTGGAAAACACGGTTATAATTATATGAAACCAACACAGCTCTCCTGGCGAATCATATCGTCGCTCATCCAGTGTGTGTGCCGGGTGTAATTTCGGAGCATCGTGTGAAATCACTGGGACCCCATAAACTCACCCTTAATTGTACTTCTCGTGGTCCCACAGTCGAACGTAGGAGATTGCGCCAAGATTTGCTTCATGGGAAAAACGGATTGGTCTACATGGTTGATGACGTATTGTTTCCGGATAGAGGTACAATAATATATATTATATACACGTGGAATTGTTTGTACATTAGATTCTACAATCTTGAGCTGGACCAAGATTTTTTATTCTTACACATATATACATATATATATATGATTGATTAACTTTTAGCTAAAACCGTATTGGAATTACTCCAGGATGAGAAACTCTATCTATTTTCACAGTTGATTCAAAAAGCTGACTTGAAGGAGGTACTTAGTAACTTAGAATCATACACGCTATTTGCTCCATCCGAAGCAGCCATGTATTGTAAGTATATTGCGCACGTGTTTCCGATACTCCCTGATCATCTCGTGTTTCACGCGTCATTTATTTACGCTATAGCAATACCCGAAAGGGAATTCGAGGAACTGGTAAGCAACCAAGACAGTGCGAAACGATTCGTACTGAATCACGCAGTTCTTGGTAGATATACGACTGATGCAGTCAGTGCTAATCAAGTAAGTTTTTGTTACAAGTTAGTTTGTTACTTTGCTTAGTTTGATACTTGATATTAATTTGTTTAATTTTGTTTATGTAGATAGTGACTTCCTTGGATGAAACGACGCCACTGCGATTTGAAGTTTATCGAGGTAGCGTGGGTATAGAGGATGCACTGATTGAAAAAGCTGATAGGGAAGGCAGTGATGGAGTTTTGCATATAATCAGTAAAGTTCTTTATCCAACTACTGATTCATTGGATGAAGCTTTGAGACAGAATGGAAACTTCAGGTAAATTTGTATTTTTATAAGTATTAGAGATATATGTTTCATATGAAGGACTGAATGACATAAATAAATGATTTGTTGTAGTATTTGGTTAAGAGCAATGGATAAAATGCGAGAAGTAGAACCCAGTACTTTTGAAGAACTTAAACGGCCCCAATCTAGTTATACGTATTTCGTACCATCGGATGAAGCTTTTCGAAAATTGGGAGAAGCTAGACTTCAAAAGATTATGAGCGACGGGAAATATTTGACGAAGGTGAAGAAGGATTATTACTTTAGCGTAAAGTGATACTTTTTTCTTTTGGACAATTTCATATTCTTCGCTTTGATCTTTTTTTTAGACTATAAAAAATCACGTCTCTGAGAATATGATGGCGTCTGAAGGGTTTAAATCGGATCTTCATTATGCTGTTAGAACAAAACAAACCACTGTCGACGTAGTGAAAAAAAATAAGAAGATAAAGGTTAGCTTTATAGTTTATACTTATTATATATATATATATTATTATATTTTATTTTATGTTATGAAGTGACATAATAATTTATTATTTTTTAGGTAAATGATGCTACTCTCACAAAATGCGATATCATGAATATAAATGGCGTAGCGCATGGGATTACTAAAGTCTTATTGCCTGATCAACATTATCATAACGTAAAAAGGAAGCGTGGTGCGAGGAAAGCAAGAAGAATCCCGTTTTAAATCAGCTAAGACTTTCAAATTTACGAAGATTTCTTTATAGTATCTATTGACTATACTTATTTTGGTACTTATGGTAATATACATATTAGTACTTATAAATATACCTACATTGAAGAAATATTGAGTAGGCTTTCGAAGTCTCATTGACATATTGTGACTATTTAATGGCTATTATATTCTGTATAGATATATTTGTTTGATAACGGAGCTATATTTATAATATATATTGTTTATATCTGATATTGTGTCATAAACCTACCCTGATTTCATACACTGCATTTCTTTAGAAAATTTAATTATATGCAATTAATCTTTGAACGATTATAAAATTAATCTATCCAATGCTACAAACTGTGATATAGGGATTTCTAGGAATCTCTTATAATATTTTGTTACAGTAGGTATTGGGTAGGTTAGGTTATACCTTGTCGTCTGCTGCTTTTGAGCGTGTCTAGTATACAAGTTGAAGTAACATTTCTTCTATTCAAAATGCTCAAGTCCGCTTTAAGCGTGTTAAAGTTCCCACTGTTGGCTGACAAAATGTGCGTTGATTTAAAATCCGGAGTAAGAAAATTAAATAGTTCGTCGACAATTGCAAGAACACTGCACAGCACTGCGTCTTGTCAGAAATTGAACGACGACAGGAAAAACATGATGTTAACTGTACCTGCAAAAGATCAAGGAACTGATGGTGAGAAAATCCACGACATCGATTCATTGAATATTGCGTAAGTACAATCATTATTGCTATATAAAGTATTGAACGATACTTATTTTTTTGAGATCACTTATTAATTTTTGTTGAGGTTAGGTGATATTATATGTCTAGTATATTAGCATTTATAAATGGTGCAAGAACGTTACAATTTTTTATTTTACTTCTAGCAAGGATATGTTTCCAACACCTGAAACACCAAATAAACTTTTTAATGGTATACCGTTTAAAGATATACCAATATGTAATGTCAAAGTATCTCCAAATAACACACTTATATGCTTAACCGATAGTCAGGGTGAGTGTATGTCTGTAACGTTATTAGTAGTTCTAATAGGGATTTATCACTATTTTCTCCATTTTCATTATTATAGGAAATGTTAAAATGCTGCACAGTTGCGGTAGAGAGGGTTTTAAAAATACTAGAAAGGGAACCAATATAGCAGCACAAGCTACCGCCATCAGTTTAGGTTCAGTAAGTGAAATATTGGATGTTTATTAGTGCCTTTGTTAAGTATGTTCCAAAATTTACTATCTGTACTGCAATCATGATTCTTTACTTATCCATCTATATATATCGAGAGAGACACAATTAAGTCCACAGAACTGTCAGTAAATTTCGGAACACCTTCAGTCTTGCAGATTACTGCGATTAAGCTGAAATAAGAAAATTCTAATTAGAAAATAATATTACCTTTTAGCGAGCTATTGGTGAGGGTGTTAAATCAGTCAGAGTTAGGATATCTGGTCTTGGTCCAGGCAGAATGGTAATATATTTTTAGCATACATGTTTATATTACAGCATACTTAAAATTAATTTCAATCTTGACCAAATCAATCTTTTAGTCTGCCGTAAAAGGTCTGCAAATGGGCGGTCTTAATATAATCTCTATAACTGATGCTACTCCAGTTTCATGGAATCCACCGAGACCAAGAAAGCCAAAAAGATTGTAAAAATATGTAGTCATTATTAATGATTGCATTTTAGATATATCGATACCAGTTAGTAGTAAGAAAACATTAAAAATTATGTTTAAATATCAAAAACTTTGTTTACAATCACTTTTTTCCTTGAATCTATCCTATATGTATAGTTGGTACGCATTTCAGTATTGTTTAAGAAAAAAGATGAGTAGCACATGGGGGATGAATTTTATAATAACAAAGAATAAATCAGTACTCTATTGTTGATTTCTATATAAGATTAATACGTTTTTTTAGTTTTTATAGTCTTAAACTTTGCGTAAATAATATTTAAGTCATGTACATACAACTAATGACTAGATCCACTATAACATCCTTGCAGCATATGAATTCGTATTCGTATCGTATCATATTCTAAATTTGATTCAAAGCAATATCAATGTTATATTAAAAATACATTAGTATAAATAAACCGTCCACACGATATTCATGCTACTTTCTATAAATCAATTGATGTATGTATATATCAGATATCTATCCAAATTCCTAAAGAATAGTTTATCACAGTTAAATTTTATGCCACTATATTCATAAAAAGACTTTACTCTCATTAACCAGGATTTTCAAGAGTTTAATATAATTACTCGCAGACTACCGTAATTCTTATTCAAACCGAAAGACAAATGTAATAGTTTTGTCATTGCAATAATTTGCCATACTTCAAAACAAAAAGCCTGTCTCATCGAGTCAAATCTTTTTTTTTAAATCAATAAACTAGTTCCTCAATATTTGTTTTACACTGAGAAACGGAATTTTAATTTAAAAGCTCACGATCCACTCCAATGTTAAAGGTCAGCGATTTTGTCTTATACTCGCACCACGTCTCAATCGAACCAATACCAGTGCTTGTAATTGCAATCGCGATACCGATACTTGATTATATTATCCATGAAATAGGATAAAAGAACATTTTAGTAACTGCATTATCAGAAGCGACAAATCGCACCTACCATCTACAAATATGTGCATCAACGAACTTCTCCAGGACACACAACAGTATCATCCTCTAGAAATCAGACCCAAAGTTCTCCTGACGAAGTATTAACCTCAATGGCGCGATGCCTGTTGCGTGATCCATGGAATGTATTCGGAGACTCGAGTATATAAACCCGGAAGCCGAGGTCTGGCACAGCCCACTCCAGTCGAAACAACCCCAACGACCATCGTGCTACCTCCGGAACGACCTCCAACCATTAAAGGTCCGCCGCTATCAGCCTGAAACAAAATGCAGAACATACAGTCTTTCCAAGAAGATGCTTAAAGACGTTTAATAGAAGTAAACAACATCCCAGATCCCATCGTTTCTGTAAGTGGGTTAACAACGTCCGAAAACTAGTTTCCTGTCTTCCGATGGTCGTCTTTCATTTCCGTCCACGCCGGTAGCAAAACTACATACTCAGCAGAACCGGTCTGCGTTTACAGCGTGAAATATGACGTCAGAAAGGCTATTTTTCGTAGAGGAATTCGTTCGCAGCACGTCGGAGACACTACTGACGTTATTAACGCCGTAATGAATGTCATGGCTATTTACCACAGTACACATCCGAGGGGTAGAAGTCAGTTTAGAGTATACATTGCTATCTTAAATATTATCGCGACAAGGAGATATAGCAGGTTAGCAGATAGGTACCTACAGCTCTATCGTGACGAAGTGGAATGGACGAAAAGCAGGGACGGCCATTGTGCCATACCGGATCCATCCCCGTTGGAAAAGCTTGTCGGTTAATTCGCCGAAACTGCTGTTACCCTTAATTGACTACGAGAATTTAGTGCTGCGTAGGTAGCAGTAGTGGGTAAAGGGACCTTTCGTACTATACGGTTATATTGGGAAAGTATCTGACCTGGGAATAGAGAGGGACCTATGGCTCGAATCCGAGGGGACAGCAGTCGTATTTTATCGACTTCGCTGAAATCGCTTTAATTCGTCGAGATTCACGTTTCTACTGTCCTACGTAGTGTTCCCTTTTTATTATATCAGACCTATAGACACTTTGGATATATACGCTCTTATATGTTTATGCCCATAGACCATTCTACTGCTTCGGACATTTTATGAGAGAATCTTTAGTACTTCTTTAATGGTACAGACTGCTTGGACTATCTGTACGATTTTAAGATCCATGTCCTTATAAGATATTCTAGAATATTTTATGGCTCTTTAGATCGTGCCGTGCCGGTATATGTGTAATCGCGTTTGCCTCTATCCGATATCACTATTCAAAATGGCAAATAGACTCTACGGGAGAGAAGTACAAAAACGTTCTATCGCATACCGTATACATACAAAGTAATCCAAGAATTCCTATATTTTTTTCTCGCGCACTCCCGATTCCATAAAAGTATTTTGGTGGGCAGAAACGCGTTGCAGGAACACACTGATCCAGGCTTTCGCGGTTCGTGGACTTTTTTTAATGTCATGGATCTCAATAAAATTGTGCGACCTGACGCTACCATTCTGAGAGATCGATAAATTTCCCACGTGAAACAATAGCTGCTGATAGATTTGAATTTCGTACTCGGCTTAACAAATACCTAAAGGAATATAAAGTTGGATGAAATTTGCGTTCTTGTGAATTTTACTCAGGATTTATGGCATCCCGTATTTCCTACCGTTAAAGGATAAATTCTTTTTAATTTTAACTTACTTTGTTATAAGAGCTACCATAGATACTTACCCAACACGAATCCCGACCACCGTCTTCATGACCGGCACACATCTGCTCCGGCTCCACACGTGTCTTTTTACCCTGACTCGCATACCACTCTTTGCACACACTGTTCGCCACAACACGAACTCCAACTTTTTGCAGCACGTCCGCCCTTTTGTCTGAAACAACGTAAAATGCTTTAAATATCCCTTTGTATGCAAAAAGGACCTATTGTCGCAAGCAGGACATGCGATAACATTTTTTTCAGCATTATTACCTTCTCTCTCCATATCGAACATCCTGAATATACCTAACTCAGATTATATTCCAGTGCAACTTTAGCACCTATTGAGAATACATATAGTCCGCGTACATGTAGTTACCGAAGAGATACGACTCCACGTACGATACTCGAGGAAATTTTGTGACCGAATAATACAGCGCGGATAGAAAGGTTAAAATTGTAGGATTGTAAATTTTCAAAATTTTCAAGAGCTTATAATTTTTTACTTTCTCAAAGAGGCACTGGACCGTGCCACTATATATGGGAGTTATATGCACTCACGTTTTGACGTATCTTCACCAAGCCAACCCCATCCTGCGGCTACTGCATGTACGTCCCCGAATGCACTGTATTCTGGCTTCCCAGTAGCTGCCGGCAGGCATGCAGGCTTTACACTCTCCGACCAAGATATCGGCCTCGCTAGTTCGAGCAGCGCAATATCGTGCACGTATCGGCCGCATTTGTGTCCTGGATGCACTATGACACTAAGTACTCCCTCTTCTTTCGCGGCTGGTACCTCGGGACCCTTGAGGTTATGTTCCCCGAGAGTAACGCGTAATTGTCTGGCAGGTATCGAGGAAGTACCACTGTAAATAGAAATATATAAGAGTATAGCTTCAATAATAACTCCAGCAGAGAGAAAGCGTATTCGATTGCAGCGGGAATTGCAGTATCGAGCCAGTCAGTAGCCTCTAGGGAATTGCAGTATCCATTTCTATCTTAATAGAATAAGAGAGAAATTCTATATTCCCAGTAATTATAGCGTTATAAAGCGTAACGACAAGTGTTCACGAGAACCGTATACCTCTAGCGATACTAGAGATGGCTTTGTGTGTGTGTGGAGGAGGGGGAGGGGTATGTGATAGGTAACAACCTAGCAACCCTTTTTCGCAAAAGAATCTCGAAGGAATGGCAATTATTTAACTGGGATTTTTGTTCTCCAGCGACACCGGAGTCTTTGAACAGTCGACTGCTCTCAGTACAGTGGCTTCAGTTAATTAATTGGTCTACAGTGCCTCTGAATAATTAACAAAATTACGACACGAGCCCTTCTCCCCTGGTTCCCCCTGTCTCTCTGCTCCTTTCACCTTTCGGGGTACATCCTCCCTTGTTACCATTTCTCTACATCTCCCAAGTTCCAACCCTGTTTCGGTATGCTCCTTATACAAAGCCACCTTAATGGACCCTTCCCTAACGCTCGAAATTCTTGCTATTGTTCTCCGCATTGACTTCGCCCATAGGACAGTCGACCTTGTCTCATTAGCATCAATATCGCACGCTTGTAAAATCAATGGAGAAAAATAAAAGACGATGCTACTTTTAACCTCTCGTGCACGCAAGTTGCATAATCGCTGGTGAATAATTTCTCCTGATCGATTACATCAGAGGAAGCTGATTGTTAATCGCGAGATCACGAGTCCCCGGGGAGCTTTTTCAGGCACGAACTAAGAAGGAGTAAGGGCGAACCGGGGGGGGGGGGGGCTGTGGGGCTGACTTTATACTCCCTCACGGAATATTTGCATCGCGCCATTCACCATTTTCCCGTATTACATTTTGCATGGCCGCTAGCAATTACCAAGCGGTCTGTAATCTACATGCAATCATGGTTTACAGTGCTAAAGCTGCCTGAAATTCTCTCACCCCGAAAGCAGGTGGTCCGGCCCGGCCGAAGTTGTGGCAATACGTGCTTTGTCGCGCCCACCCTTCCCCCCACCCACTTCTCTCCCGTCTCTCCCGCACATTTAATTATACGTGCGCTACCGCGGTGCACCTATATCCTTGGCAGTCGTATAGTATCGGATGACGTAATCTGTGCGAATTTCGCAATTAAAATCGCTCATCGTTGGGACGTACGCCGAAAAAAAATTGTCATCGTAAACGTGACCCTGAAGAATCAGCGCGTTAACGAGGGTAGCGTAGCTTTTCCTACGAGGAGGTTTATGACTTGGTGTAACTTTATTATTTATTAACCACAGTGCAATTTATTGCTGCGCACAAAATAGCAGAGTTAACTCTGAAATCACTTACGTGCAAAGACAATGGGCGGCGGTTAGGATGTATCTTGAGTTGAGTATAGTGCCGCCGCAGAAATGTCCGCCCTTCCTCGTGATGCTCACCAGCCAGGGAAATTCGTGAGGATTTGCGTCCTGACCACCAACAACTCTGGCTGCTCGAGTTCCCGTTGTTACCTGACCACACGGCACGTCGGCAACTGTTAACAAATACATAGTATTTGCATAATGCATCCCCGGTAACGGTTTAGATTATTGAAATAAGCCTCAAGCTCGTGGTAAGTTCTGCTGTTTGTATTCTAACAGCTGAGATTTCGAATTACAATAAACGCAACGATAAGTCACGGCTCCGCGGGCAGTGTTAATTCAAACATTACAATGATAATAATAAACAAAGAATTTTCGCCGTAATATAACGTTGAAGCAGCCGCGCACTGGGACAAGTAATTTCTTGTAATAACAAAACTTTAAATTGGACGAGTTGTAAACTACGGAAGATATTAACGATCCGAGATAGGACAGCGCGATTTGCCTTGAATTTTAGTGAGTGTATTCGACTGCTTGGAAAATGGGCGAAGAGATGGCATTACGGATATCGAAATTCGCTAGGCAAATTCCCAACGAGCATACGACTTGCATTTCTATTTGTCACGGGAATGTCGAGTGCAATTACATTCATACCGATTACGTACTCTGCATTATTCGAAAGGATAACTGCCACGCGGTGTTCATTGTCGAATGTCATTAAATTTATTCGTTCGTATAGATAACACGTGAACAAATACGATAGTACAGATAGACGTGTGCAAATAGTACGCGCACTATTTTCTTCGTGGAACGTTATCCGTAACGAATTCCTCTGTTTAAGATACTCGAGCATCCAATCAGGAGCCGATTATCTTCACGAACCCCATGCAAAGTGCCAATACCGCAGAGCCGTTAAGCCGCTGCTGATATCCCCAGGACGAAACACACGGCGTTCAAAGTATATACGAAGGTATCGATTCGATGTAAACTTGAACCGTCCCGACGGGCGAACGGTAACCGATTCGCGACCGTCTACAGTCTGCCTCGCGCGAATTTAATGCCCTGAGCAGATACGCTAGATACGGCGGGATCTGTCACCACAATCCCTGCGCTGTGCCACCCCTCATTTCACGCCCCGACTGATTAATTGGACCTCTACGCTTCCCTTCCTGCAAGCATAGAATTCGAAGTCGCCTCTATTCGGAAACGCGTAATAGATATGTCAAAGCCAGGCCGAACGTGGTCATGGTAATGTGCTGATGCCACGGCGGACCAAGCGACAACTACTCCTCCTTCGGTACGGCTGCCGGTGAAAAATCGTTTCATCCCCCTCGAATGAAAATCAGGCCAGGAAAATACGTGGAGAAGAAACTGGGGGGGGGGGGGGACGGATATCGTCTATGGTCGATACGTTTTCCCGAAGGAAGTGTACCAAGGGTTTTGCCTCCTATGGGGTGGTCAGGTTAGAAAGATGGGAAAATATACAGGCTTCTAGATGTTCAGCGAATTTTTATGGTTTTCCACTACTTTGATCATGGGGGATCGCCTGTTGGATTTGGGCCCTTACTTCAATCATTTATAGCGGGAGCCCTTCCTTTTTCGTGTCAGGATTCTGGTCAAGATGGATAAAATGGTGGTGAGATTCTTCTTTTTTTTTGTCTATGTAGTGCCGGAAATACTATTTTGTGATATTGCTGTGTGGCCTAGCTCGTGCGAGGACCTGGCTAGCGATTAGCATACATTATAATTTTGGCAATGCTGGGTCGTTGACAACAGTAGAGTCAACGCACTATGGAGGCCGCGTGTTCGCTGTTGGACAAGGTTAAGCGAAATTCTTGCTATTTCTTAATTCCCCTAGAGAAGTTTTCCATGGATAATGACTAATAAAGGCAGGTGATACTCGATTAGATTAATTAGATGAAATTCTGGGTGGTTATCCTATTTTAGATCGGAAGCTCGTGCAAGCACTGTATTTCACCTACAATTTCACTGTGCACGAAGTGATAATAGATTCGTCGATGACATTTCTCTTGTAATAATTTTATTTATTTAATTTTAATTTAATTAATTATTAATTATTTCAAGATATAAATAATTCCGTTTAAGACGCAGTATTAACGAATTTGAGATAACTAGTGGTAAGAGTACAAAAAAAAGGGAATTCTTAACGGGACAAAGTCAATCTTATACGTATGATTGAGATTTTTAATTTTCTACTTCAATAACAGTATCTTCCAACGAATGTATATTTACGTAAATTATAAATTAACGTTCATTATTTATAGGGCGAATTATCTCAAGATTCTTCATTCGCTCGTGAATTATCAAAGAATTCAAGAAGAAAGCTGTCTCATCCAAAGCGAAATAATATATTTTAAATAATTGAATCAAGATCCAAAAAATGGTATGTCTCTGCGCGATTCTCATATGCATAAAAAAGATATGTAAAATAAAAGCTAGAATTTCCAAGAAGATACTCACGATTGTTATAACCCAGGACTCCATCATGCAGAGCGATCCCAAAGAAAAACACTATGAACCACCACTCAGCCATGATTCGGTCCCGGTTTGTGTCGTCAGAGAGCAATCGAAAAAATGTCATACTCCCATGTCGCTTGACGTTCCTTATATGTCGAGAATCGACATCTGCATCTCCCCCACTTCTCGAGAGCTTCTCGAGGAGTAAGTACACGAACTTCAACCAACACGTGGTTAACCACTGGTGTACATCAATAATTAACACGCGAACGTGTAAAGTTCAATGATAACTGCAAGTGTGGAACAAACGCCAGTTTAGGATGTATTGTCAAGGTGAGAAAGCCAATGTACGAATTAATGCGTTGCCCATGAGGAACATTGCCAGAGTCGAAGTCAATGTATTCCCGCACGGTATGACCTTTCTTGCCACGGCTGCCAAGCGTATTGATTAGTTATACAATTTCAATGCAACCTATGACCAATTCACCGAAACTTTAAATTAATTATAATTACAGCAAGCGCCAGCTGAGAAAACATCGATAGGAGAAAAAAATGAGGGAGACAAGTAGAGCACGATGTACTTGACTGAATTTATATCGTCGCTGTGATAGCATCTTGGGACGAGGAAGGATTCGCATCTATGTAAATAAGTATTGTGAACGTTGCGCAATCTACGTTGCATGCGGATGCTACGTTTTAAATTGACACGATACAGTGGGTGCTCGAGTACGTACGCGTGGGGAATATGAAAGCGAGAGTAACTCGACTGTTACTCCATCCACGTAATACTGAACTTGACCTACTCTTTGTCTCGTCTCATACCCTGATCTTCGGTTACGTAGTAGTTCATTTGTTTCATCAGTTTAGGTACTCGAAACTTGGTGGTCATTACTCCAATTAGGATTACTTTAAGGTTAAAGCTGATTACATCCTCGGTGAGTGATAATGCAGAATAGGAGAGTGGACCAGGTGTGTCGGTTTAACTTTCTATTTACGGATGCAAATTGAATGCTTCTCAAGGTAAAGGATACGAGGTAAGGGCAAGACCTTTTAATAAATTTGGAAAATTTCTTTCGGACCTTCGATTCCACATTTGACGATACATAGATACTTCACAATTGTCTGTACGTTAATTTGTAATATTCGTACTTACGTGTTTGGTAAGTTTGATTTTTGAAAAAATTTTTTTCTACTGCGTTTAAAAAAATATGGACATGCTATCTTCATTAGTGACATTGATACATTCGATTTTATATACTTGAAATCCTCGGTTGTTCCTTTCTACGTGTTTTAGAGGTTATGAAATTCATACGGTGTAATGTTATTTGTATTGGATAAATGATTTCTTCATAATCTCCAGTGTGACACATACCAAAATTATGTTATATAATATATGGAATCCAAGAAGGATGTCTATCCAAATTCTAGGTATAATGCACTTGAACCAGTGGCGCGGTGACCTACTAACTTTGAAATTGATTGCGATTGTCTCCGCGTCTCTAAGCTGACAGTGGCGCGTCTGGCTCGAAACACTTTAAGTAACAATTAGTGTCGTAACTTTGGGCTGTCGTCTGCTGTTAACGAGAGACAAGCAGAGCAACAGAGTTTGAGTCTTCCGAAAGATACGAGAGCAAGTTTAAGGGGGAGAGATAAAATGAAAGCTGGCGAATTCTCGGAAAGAGGCTGAAAATGGATTTCTTAAAACCTCTGATTGTTTTCTGGTAAATTGATTCAATTTCTTATTTCCCATTCACAAATACGTATCGAGTGTTACGCTTTAGTCGAGCTATCAGTTATCTTGAATTATATGAAACAATTTGGTGATACGTCGCGACGCTTTCGAGCGTCTATTCAGCCTGTTGACATGTCTTGACATCCCAATTTCACGATCGTTCAAGGCTACCGGTTCGAGGTAAATTTTGAGATTGTAGACTCGTCGCTGTTAACCTTGAAATTCTCTACTGATTCACTTCCCATAACTATCGAAGTCTGTACGTGTCTCTTCTTATCTACTTATTCGTCATAGGCATACGTATTGGTATACCAGAGCTATTCCGCGTACGCCTTCGATCTAAGGTCAATAACATAGGGGCACAATGGCGCGAGGTGAATTCGTTACTTTCGTTAAATATTCGTCTCCTACTGAATTTCCATTGGTCTTGATGAATTTTCTAATGAGAGCCATTCAGTGGCTCAAACATGAAATAATATTAACAGCGAATGCTTAAGATATGATTTCGCTTTGTTAAGAAGCTCCTCGGCTTCTTTACTTTCTTTCCCGGTGGGCATTAAGGTACGCCACGAGTCAAGACTACGTCTTTCATTACCTTTTCATCCAAGAACTTCTTACGAAAGAAATTTCATAGAGCTGCACGTCTTTATAACTCGAATTTTCCATCTGCCTTGCTTACTCGGATTAACTTTGAAAAGTCGTGCTTTTACAAGTTTCGTACGCGCAAAAAATCAATTAAATGTTTAGAGAGCAAAATTTGATTTTCCTTATAGGTCTTCTCCCCCAAAACTTGTTTAATTGCTTATCCTCGTAGAAAACGTTATCCGTAATCCGATTCTCGATGATTCCATTGCACTTTATTGGAATAACACTAAAGTGCATCAGTGCATTTTAGGTACGCTCGTACTCATCGTAAACTTATTCCAATCGACAAATATCATTCTTTCTGAAATAAGAAACTATAAAGGCGTCTCTCGTTTTTATCGGAAAATTGTTGAATTTATCGTTGACTCGGTACGTTTTACATTCCACGGTAATTGCATCGCATAAGAGCATCAACATCGAACGATAAAAATTGCAATTTAAGAAAAATATCTCTGACTCAATATATATAAGTACAGATTTACGAGCAATCAATGGTATACCGGGATCATAACTGCAAAACGTAGCATACACAGGCAACACTATAGCCTGCACTTTCTATATCCTGCACGTGAAAACCAAAAGTAATCGTAACGTAATCGTAATCGTAAAGTAACTGAAAAAGTATCGAGCTCGAAACATGTAAATTATCATTTGAAACCAGTAAGGATGTAATTCACGCGTATTCTCAAATCGCTATTAGAAATTTCTACGTGCCCAAGCAATGCAGGAAATTCATGTAACGAAACTTTTTTCATTCCCCAACAACGGTACCGATCCTTAACACAATCATAGAATCTTCCCCAGCCGTAACAATGCATTTTTATTTTTTTTATTTTCGCGTTTACAAATGATAACTAATTGCCTGAGTAATACCTTGCCTGTATAGACGATTAAATATATAGTATGAGCACAGCACTTAAGCTCGACCTTTACCAGATAATGTCGTCAATGTTAAACAGATAATGAACATAGGTGGATACCGACCTAGTCCTCCTGACCTGAAAAGCCAATCCCGTAATCACTATAGCTGCATAATGCTCACGTCCGATGCACAAAGTCATCTCTACGAGCTGGTTATATTTCCCACGTCTTTATCAGATAGCACTTGTCTACGTGAATATATCCATACAAGGAGGCAAATTATGGAGAATAACACTACGAAAGGAGCGACGACAGCAGAAGAAGCAGAAGCGCATCGATAATCCAGTGCAGAAGGTAACTCGGTTAAGTTTCTTAAACGAACCAATTGTTGTCCACGTTATGCGAATAGCGAATGCAATCGGGATTACTTGCAGTCCTCCTACACATTTTGATACCATCGATTTATGCACACAGCTCGTTTGAAATCCTTGAAGAAGCTTCACTTCGTTCCTCGAGCATAAAGGTGACGACACAGTTGCATAAAATTAAGGTGCCTTCACTGTGTGTCTTGTATATTTTTATCTCCATCACCTTGGGCGGTGGCTGCATTTTGCATTCATTGGGTAATAAATGCATTCATTATGCAATTCGTATATTATGCGCTCAGTATTGCCAACATTGAAACGAGATGCAGACGCGTAACTTTCACGTGGAAATTTTGAATGGACCCAGCCGCACCTTCTTGTACCTTGTCCCGTACCTTTGCAAAATTTTCGGCCGAAGTTATAAATCATTATAATCCGAGCCCGTCGCGTCGCGAATCTACCTTATAAACTCGTGAAATCGCGAGGGCGCGTCTTCCAATTTCCATAAAATTAAAATTGCAATCTCTCACGAGATTCGCGTCGAAAAGTAAGTCGAAGTTCTACGCATCATGCAGCTCCCCTCAGCTCCGTTTATCGAGAGAATCAACGGAAAGGGAAATAAAATGAAAAATAAAAACGAAAGCGAAGACTAGGAGTCAACAATTTCTCAAGTAGGTATCCCTAGGTGCGTTTATCGTGAGAATGAAAAAAGAAAAAAAGAAAAGGCAAGAAACGATATCAGAAACAAAGTTTTGATCGGGCGGATAACAGGAAGGAAACAAATAGATAAATCAATGATTCCTTTGAGGAGTATACATCACTGTTGGAGGCAGGATTTATGTCCACTTATCTCCTCGTCCCGTAACGCGAAACTACTATAAATCCGTGAGTTTGTTTATGGCGTCAAATTCAAGGGATGAAAGTTTACTTACACGCCGCTAAGCCGTGGATAAAGCAATTACGGGATCTCCCTTTGGCAGACAGCCGGAATTGTAACGCAGCTTGCGCAATGCTAGGAACACAAATTGAATTCGAATTTCTCTCAGGTTCTCACTGAGTGCAAGCGCTTAACTTCAGACGTCGAATACACAACATACGTATAAGCACTTAACGTTACGTGGAATAATACGGTGTGTACGTGAAACGTCAAGGAAGAAAAAGTGCGCCAAATTCAAAATCAGCATTCATGCCTACAATCTTCTTCTCATGACTCGTTCATCCCTCTGACTGTCATAGCTCCCCTTAAATGTCCTTTTGAAAAGCCGCCCTTAACTCGGGGGGGACAATCAGCAACGAAAAGGGAAGACGTCGCTGCTATCCGAAAGGAACTAGGACCGTTTTGACATTGACGTCTTGCATGGGATTGATTTCTTATGGCAATCTTCTGATTGGCTAAAGCTAGAATCTATCGCACTGCCACGCGTACTGTTTTACAAGAATTTTTTGTAACCTACTCAATGTCCAAGTATTTTGACCGTTATGTCTTTCTCATCCGCCACGCATATCCGGTAATGCTCACGTGTGCTTTTTCCCAGATGACAGGTGCGTCCCGCCGGATGTGAGAAATAAATAAATGACGAGCGATTCCCGTGGGTCGGTTAGATTCAGCCAAGGAACGGTTTCCGTGTAGATAGGGCCAAGAATTATGGTCTCCCTGGGAAAGCGGGGCAGGGGCGGATTTAAGCCCCATCCTAACCTTACAACTCCGTAATTTTTACCCTCCGAAGAAGTTAAGAGTAATTTACTGGGCTCCTCGTAGACGCTGTTCAGCTTTTGTAAGGTTGAACCTCCGAGACTTTGGCTCTTACTAGCCGGTTGTTAATTGTTCGAAGTTATTTCGTTAAAACGGAAATAAATTTGATACTGGAGTTTCCGTCGATTCTTCAGTGTACTACTCTTTACGGTATTCCGTATTGCGGTGCATTCGTGTCTTAATTAACGATTATTGGATTAACGTTATTCCTTTGTGAATATATCAAGAAAGTGGTCCGTGTCCTAATTCTTAATTACACTGTAGGTGGGGCCTTGGGGAATGATAATGGGATTAGTCCTGGGTACTATGTGCATAATGGACATTAGAATGAGAGATAGAAAACTCTTGGAAATACTCGTTTGGACGTATACAGTTTACTCCATAGTATAACACTATCTTGTAACATAAGTAACATTGTTTTGCTCTTGCAATTATAATACATAGCCATTTGGTATTTGATTTATTTTATATGTATAATAATAGGATTAGTAAGTTATGTCGGTCGAATGCTTTACTGCTTTGTTACACTTATTCCCATAATTAACATTCACGTAACTTTGGCGACATAAGCGCGTTCGTTCAGCGAGAAAGGCGTGACCCCTTTGAAAAATATAGAAATCCTCCCCCGGAACGAACGAAATCTTTTTATTTTCATTTTCATTTTTTTTTTCATTATTATCGGGTAAATATATCGTCGGCTTTCTCGTTGCACGTCGGCGAGGAGATATTACGTTACTTAAATACAATGCGCACGTGTTACGTCACCCTTAGATATCCATTTAAATTAATTAATCATTAGTTTAGGTCATTCGAAAATACTTCTATGAAAAATCAATTTCTCGTAAATTTTAATCATCCACTCACTGCTTGTCGAATGACCATGGCGGTACGTATCCGCGAAGTTACCTCGCACGATGTTAGGTGTACGACGTTATCAATACCGACTGTAACTGTTCATTATATATAATATCATGAATCTTCCAATTAAATTAATTCGTGTTTTCGTTTTGCTCTAGAGTAAATCAGATTTTGGTGTACAGTTTGTAAAGAGGATTGCATGGAAGAAAAATCAATTACTATCATGCCCATCACAAGGGGCAAGGATTCCTCTAGATATTTACAATATAAATGCATGATCGCAAATTGAACCTCGTGAAAGGGATTTTATTTTTTAAAAATACTGTAGGGAAATATTCTAAATGTACCAGTTTTTTTTATTTAAGACTTCAGACTGACATCTGCCAATCGAGAGAAACGCAGGGTGTAATATTGGCAGGTGAAATAATAGGGTGGATTTAGTAGCGAGGAGTGGGAATTGAAACGGAAGAGAGAGAGAGAGAGAGAGAGAGAGAGAGAGAGAGAGAGAGAGAGAGAGAGAGAGAGAGAGAGAGAGAGAG